>CM043024.1:7874142-7876642 GCA_023690525.1 Holotrichia oblita | reverse complement strand
AACGACAAGCCGTCAGAGTTGCGCGAAAGGAGTTGGGTTTTAAGGAGAGAGAGGAGGAGAAAGGCTTAGGTAAACGAGCTCCGACTCAGTTTCGTGGGACTTTAATGTCCGCGTCCAAAGTAGTAGTCCCCCCCCCCCCTCTCCCCCCCTCCCCCAGCCCTACCAAAAAGAGGATGAAAATGCGCGCCCGGCTATGGGCGCGCAATGTTCGCTCGCGGTCGCCAGCAAGCGCAAGCGCAAACGCGGGCGCGGCGACGCGACTTTTCGCGGCATCGCCGCGCGCTCGCGCGCCAACTCGCGCTTTTGCGCGAAATCACCCCCGTCGTCGATTCTCGCCGCCGGCTCGAAACTGCGTCGGAGCTTCGATAGCTCCGAGTTAGTTTCGTGAGGACAGTGGCGCACTACGTCGGGGGTGTACCTCGTCCCGCGGAAATAGACGCAGCTCCGAAGTAGTTTCGCCCGATCCAACTCCGTCGGAGCTCAAAACCCGCGGAATCGACGCATCGCTCCGACGGAGTTTCGATATAAAGACGATCGCCGGTGATATCCTGCCTCCTCCGATGGAGTTTCGCAAAATCGAAACTACCTCGGACCGCCGGCAGCTACGCGCTAGTTTAGTTAAAAACGAGAACGCAACTGCGTCGGAGCCGACCTGTCGTGTTGTTGGATAGGCGTCGATAGTTCCCTGCATGTTCCGATGCAGACAGTTGGATTGAACCCGGACTTGTCAACCGGCGGTGAACGGCGAAAGTCGAGGTGCTTCGCCAGATGAGCGTTCAAGCCCCTACTATCTATCTATCGGTCTATCTTGCCGTCAATAGGTAGTGGAACTAAAATTGATTTCTAGCTCCGACGTAGTTGCGACGCCCGCAACTACGTCGGAACAACATCGCCTTCCGACAGTTGACGGGAAAACGGCGGGAGTAGAAGCGCCTTACTTAAAGCTCCAACTCAGTTTCGAAAATCCGAAACTACGTCGGAGCAACGCCGACAACGGCGGGTAAACGGCGGGAGTAGAAGCGCCTTACTTAACATATCCAGGTAAAAGTTCCCAGCTCCAACTCAGTTTCGAAAATCCGAAACTACGTCGGAGCAACGCCGACAACGGCGGGTAAACGGCGGGAGTAGAAGCGCCTTACTTAACATTATCCAGGTAAAAGTTCCCAGCTCCAACTCAGTTTCGAAAATCCGAAACTACGTCGGAGCAACGACGACAGCGGAGGGAAAACGGCGGGAGTAGAAGCGCCTTACTTAACATATCCAGGTAAAAGTTCCCAGCTCCAACTCAGTTTCGAAAATCCGAAACTACGTCGGAGCAACGCCGACAACGGCGGGTAAACGGCGGGAGTAGAAGCGCCTTACTTAACATTATCCAGGTAAAAGTTCCCAGCTCCAACTCAGTTTCGAAAATCCGAAACTACGTCGGAGCAACGACGACAGCGGAGGGAAAACGGCGGGAGTAGAAGCGCCTTACTTAACATATCCAGGTAAAAGTTCCCAGCTCCAACTCAGTTTCGAAAATCCGAAACTACGTCGGAGCAACGCCGACAGCGGCGGGTAAACGGCGGGAGTAGAAGCGCCTTACTTAAAGCTCCAACTCAGTTTCGAAAATCCGAAACTACGTCGGAGCAACGCCGACAACGGCGGGTAAACGGCGGGAGTAGAAGCGCCTTACTTAACATTATCCAGGTAAAAGTTCCCAGCTCCAACTCAGTTTCGAAAATCCGAAACTACGTCGGAGCAACGACGACAGCGGAGGGAAAACGGCGGGAGTAGAAGCGCCTTACTTAACATATCCAGGTAAAAGTTCCCAGCTCCAACTCAGTTTCGAAAATCCGAAACTACGTCGGAGCAACGACGACAGCGGAGGGAAAACGGCGGGAGTAGAAGCGCCTTACATTATTAAAGCTCCAACTCAGTTTCGAAAATCCGAAACTACGTCGGAGCAACGCCGACAACGGCGGGTAAACGGCGGGAGTAGAAGCGCCTTACTTAACATATCCAGGTAAAAGTTCCCAGCTCCAACTCAGTTTCGAAAATCCGAAACTACGTCGGAGCAACGCCGACAGCGGCGGGTAAACGGCGGGAGTAGAAGCGCCTTACTTAAAGCTCCAACTCAGTTTCGAAAATCCGAAACTACGTCGGAGCAACGCCGACAGCGGTGGGAAAACGGCGGGAGTAGAAGCGCCTTACTTAACATTATCCAGGTAAAAGTTCCCAGCTCCAACTCAGTTTCGAAAATCCGAAACTACGTCGGAGCAACGCCGACAACGGCGGGTAAACGGCGGGAGTAGAAGCGCCTTACTTAAAGCTCCAACTCAGTTTCGAAAATCCGAAACTACGTCGGAGCAACGCCGACAACGGCGGGTAAACGGCGGGAGTAGAAGCGCCTTACTTAACATATCCAGGTAAAAGTTCCCAGCTCCAACTCAGTTTCGAAAATCCGAAACTACGTCGGAGCAACGCCGACAACGGCGGGTAAACGGCGGGAGTAGAAGCG
>CM043024.1:7866642-7869142 GCA_023690525.1 Holotrichia oblita | reverse complement strand
AGCGGACGGACATCGTGCGTCGTGTGTGTACAGCGGGTGTCGTCGTATGTCCTAGACACCACGAAAAATTGCCGCGTTCCGACGGCTGATGCTCCTCGCTTGAATCCCGTCGATATATACGTGTATATACGTATACACGTATGATGTATACGGCGAAGCGAGAATGCATATAGCATTAAAAGGATGTCGCGTGCGAAACGGTCGTCGTATCGTAGATTGATATATATATACAGACGTCAGACCTTCGCTATACGCGTCCCAGCCGTTGGCCGGTGAGCGTTCATATCGTTAACGCGACCTCAGAGCAGGTGAGATTACCCGCTGAATTTAAGCATATTACTAAGCGGAGGAAAAGAAACTAACTAGGATTCCCCTAGTAGCGGCGAGCGAACAGGGAAGAGCCCAGCACCGAATCCCGCGGCCGGTTGACGGACGCCGGGAAATGTGGTGTTAGGGAGGATCCGCCATCTCGAGATCGTTCGGTGCGCCCAAGTCCTTCTTGAACGGGGCCACTTACCCATAGAGGGTGCCAGGCCCGTAGTTGGCCGCCGTCGATCGCGGGAGGATCACTCCTCAGAGTCGGGTTGCTTGAGAGTGCAGCCCTAAGCGGGTGGTAAACTCCATCTAAGGCTAAATATGACCACGAGACCGATAGCGAACAAGTACCGTGAGGGAAAGTTGAAAAGAACTTTGAAGAGAGAGTTCAAGAGTACGTGAAACCGTTCAGGGGTAAACCTGAGAAACCCGAAAGGTCGAAAGGGGAGATTCAGCGCGTCCCGGATAACCGCGGCGAGTCGGTGACGAGTGACCGTCGGCGTTCGCGCTGACGGCTCCGTGTCCGTTCCGCCCGCGGCCGAACGCGTGCACTTCTCCCCCTGTAGGACGTCGCGACCCGTTGGGCGCCGGTCTAAGGCTTGCGGTTCAGTCCGTTGGAGTTTTTGCTCTAACGGGGCCGCGAATGCCCGGCCGGAGACATACCGACGGTATAATAGAGGCGAGGGGCCGCGATTCGTTCGCGTCCGGCCGATCGCAAGTGCGGACGGAAAATCCGAAATGCGGACCTGGCGCCGCATCCGGATCCGTCCGACTGCTGGCGGCTCGAGTTCTCGGACAGACCCCTATTACACGCCGGTCGGCGGCGCTATAGATTTGGGTACTTTCAGGACCCGTCTTGAAACACGGACCAAGGAGTCTAGCATGTGCGCGAGTCATTGGGACTCTAACGAAACCTAAAGGCGTAATGAAAGTGAAGGTTCGCCTAGCGCGAACCGAGGGAGGATGGACGGTCGAACGTGGCCGTCCCGCACTCCCTGGGCGTCTCGTTCTCATCGCGAGAAGAGGCGCACCAAGAGCGTACACGCTGGGACCCGAAAGATGGTGAACTATGCCTGGTCAGGACGAAGTCAGGGGAAACCCTGATGGAGGTCCGTAGCGATTCTGACGTGCAAATCGATCGTCGGAACTGGGTATAGGGGCGAAAGACTAATCGAACCATCTAGTAGCTGGTTCCCTCCGAAGTTTCCCTCAGGATAGCTGGCGCTCGCTTCTCGCGAGTCTCATTCGGTAAAGCGAATGATTAGAGGCATTGGGGTCGAAACGGCCTCAACCTATTCTCAAACTTTAAATGGGTGAGATCTCCGGCTTGCTTGAACTGTGAAGCCGCGAGATATCGGATCAGAGTGCCAAGTGGGCCACTTTTGGTAAGCAGAACTGGCGCTGTGGGATGAACCAAACGCCGAGTTAAAGCGCCTAAATCGACGCTTATGGGATACCATGAAAGGCGTTGGTAACTTAAGACAGCAGGACGGTGGCCATGGAAGTCGGAATCCGCCAAGGAGTGTGTAACAACTCACCTGCCGAAGTTACTAGCCCTGAAAATGGATGGCGCTGAAGCGTCGTGCTTATACTCTGCCGTCAGCGGCATGTGAGACGGCCCTTATGCGGTCGTCATGAAGCCCTGACGAGTAGGAGGGTCGCGGCGGTGAGCGCAGAAGGACCAGGCGCGAGCCAGTCTGGAGCCGCCGTCGGTGCAGATCTTGGTGGTAGTAGCAAATACTCCAGCGAGGCCCTGGAGGACTGACGTGGAGAAGGGTTTCGTGTGAACAGCCGTTGCACACGAGTCAGTCGATCCTAAGCCATAGGCGAAAGCCGATGTCGATGCGGTGTATCTTTCGGTGTCTGTAAGCGCACGCACGTACGTACGTACGCACGACGCACATAGCATATATACACGCAGTCAGTCGTATCACGCCACATCCTGCGAGATAGCGCGCGCGCTGCTGCTCTTGCTGTGCTCTGCTGCTACTACTGCTGCTCAGGCGGAGAGACTCACACCCGTCGGGCGAAAGGGAATCCGGTTCCTATTCCGGAACCCGGCAGCGGAACCGTTATTAAGTCGTGCCCTCATTCAGAGAGTTCGTCGGGGCAACCCAAAAGGACCTGGAGACGCCGTCGGGAGATCCGGGAAGAGTTTTCTTTTCTGCATAAGCGCTCGAGTTCC
>CM043024.1:7854142-7861642 GCA_023690525.1 Holotrichia oblita | reverse complement strand
CGGCAGCTACGCGCTAGTTTAGTTAAAAACGAGAACGCAACTGCGTCGGAGCCGACCTGTCGTGTTGTTGGATAGGCGTCGATAGTTCCCTGCATGTTCCGATGCAGACAGTTGGATTGAACCCGGACTTGTCAACCGGCGGTGAACGGCGAAAGTCGAGGTGCTTCGCCAGATGAGCGTTCAAGCCCCTACTATCTATCTATCGGTCTATCTTGCCGTCAATAGGTAGTGGAACTAAAATTGATTTCTAGCTCCGACGTAGTTGCGACGCCCGCAACTACGTCGGAACAACATCGCCTTCCGACAGTTGACGGGAAAACGGCGGGAGTAGAAGCGCCTTACTTAAAGCTCCAACTCAGTTTCGAAAATCCGAAACTACGTCGGAGCAACGCCGACAACGGCGGGTAAACGGCGGGAGTAGAAGCGCCTTACTTAACATATCCAGGTAAAAGTTCCCAGCTCCAACTCAGTTTCGAAAATCCGAAACTACGTCGGAGCAACGCCGACAACGGCGGGTAAACGGCGGGAGTAGAAGCGCCTTACTTAACATTATCCAGGTAAAAGTTCCCAGCTCCAACTCAGTTTTCGAAAAATCCGAAACTACGTCGGAGCAACGACGACGTCGGAGGGAAAACGGGGAAAACGGCGGGAGAAGCGCCTTACTTAACATATCCAGGTAAAAGTTCCCAGCTCCAACTCAGTTTCGAAAATCCGAAACTACGTCGGAGCAACGCCGACAACGGCGGGTAAACGGCGGGAGTAGAAGCGCCTTACTTAACATTATCCAGGTAAAAGTTCCCAGCTCCAACTCAGTTTCGAAAATCCGAAACTACGTCGGAGCAACGACGACAGCGGAGGGAAAACGGCGGGAGTAGAAGCGCCTTACTTAACATATCCAGGTAAAAGTTCCCAGCTCCAACTCAGTTTCGAAAATCCGAAACTACGTCGGAGCAACGCCGACAGCGGCGGGTAAACGGCGGGAGTAGAAGCGCCACTTAAAGCTCCAACTCAGTTTCGAAAATCCGAAACTACGTCGGAGCAACGCCGACAACGGCGGGTAAACGGCGGGAGTAGAAGCGCCTTACTTAACATTATCCAGGTAAAAGTTCCCAGCTCCAACTCAGTTTCGAAAATCCGAAACTACGTCGGAGCAACGACGACAACGGAGGGAAAACGGCGGGAGTAGAAGCGCCTTACTTAACATATCCAGGTAAAAGTTCCCAGCTCCAACTCAGTTTCGAAAATCCGAAACTACGTCGGAGCAACGACGACAGCGGAGGGAAAACGGCGGGAGTAGAAGCGCCTTACTTAAAGCTCCAACTCAGTTTCGAAAATCCGAAACTACGTCGGAGCAACGCCGACAACGGCGGGTAAACGGCGGGAGTAGAAGCGCCTTACTTAACATATCCAGGTAAAAGTTCCCAGCTCCAACTCAGTTTCGAAAATCCGAAACTACGTCGGAGCAACGCCGACAGCGGCGGGTAAACGGCGGGAGTAGAAGCGCCTTACTTAAAGCTCCAACTCAGTTTCGAAAATCCGAAACTACGTCGGAGCAACGCCGACAACGGCGGGAAAACGGCGGGAGTAGAAGCGCCTTACTTAACATTATCCAGGTAAAAGTTCCCAGCTCCAACTCAGTTTCGAAAATCCGAAACTACGTCGGAGCAACGCCGACAACGGCGGGTAAACGGCGGGAGTAGAAGCGCCTTACTTAAAGCTCCAACTCAGTTTCGAAAATCCGAAACTACGTCGGAGCAACGCCGACAACGGCGGGTAAACGGCGGGAGTAGAAGCGCCTTACTTAACATATCCAGGTAAAGTCCAACTCCCGAAGCTCCAACTCAGTTTCGAAAACGAAACTACGTCGGAGCAACGCCGACAACGGCGGGTAAACGGCGGGAGTAGAAGCGCCTTACTTAAAGCTCCAACTCAGTTTCGAAAATGAAATCGCAAACAACGGCGGGTCGGAGCACTTAAAGCTCCAACTCAGTTTCGAAAATCCGAAACTACGTCGGAGCAACGCCGACAGCGGAGGGAAAACGGCGGGAGTAGAAGCGCCTTACTTAATATGAACGAATAGGTAAAAGTTCCCAGCTCCGACTCAGTTTCGATGATCGCAACTACGTCGGAGCATACTAGGGCGGAACTGCCCTTTGAGTTGTACTGCATATATCGACGGTCGGCCGTGAGCCGGAGGTTAAACGGGGCCCGTATTACGGGGTTACAATGTCGTCAATCGGCCCAGGTAGCGGCTAACGATGGCATAAGCGCCCAGCGGACGGAAGCTACGATCGGCGACCGCACCTGTCGGACGAAAGCCGATGGTTTAGCGAGGCGGCGCACGAACGTTGGGACCTGACATCGTCACTATATTATGGTAGTAGTGGTCGTCCGATGGCGAGATGTAAGTACGTACGTACAGTGTACGAGAGATGTACCCGTCTTGTTTCGTCGCGTTTCCCGCTACTATCCTACCGGCGGCCGTTCGGGCGTGAGTTGCGGATGTGTGTAATAGGAAATTATTACTGCGAAGCTCCCGCACGGCGGCCATCGCCCAACAATTCGGCGGCGATTGCCATCCTTCATAGTGGCAGTATCGTCGTCGCGCACAGCGTGCCCGCGGGCTACGAGGTCGTTAACCACGTCCGAGTGCTCACTATGCGGCGAAACTCCGACTGGGGGTTTTTATAAATTATATGTCCGGGCTCCTTGAGAGGGCCGCCCGAGAATATACAATATATGCAACGACTCGCCTCGTACCGAGCGAGAATTTTCAGGATGCCCGTTCGTTAACTCTCTTAATGTTGCAGCCGTGCTCTGCATCGCAAGACGATTTCGATCTAGCGACGGGTGCGAGAGTATGTTCGAGGCCGAATAAGGGCGAAACTAAGATTTCGCCAGCGATTATTGCTATCATGCTATATGTATGTATACGACATGTCTAGGTCGGCGAGAGCGGTCCGTCCGCCGTCGACTGAATTAGTAGACGAAATGCGCCGCGCAGCGTTCGACACGAAACGCTCCCGACGGTCGGGGGGATATAGATGATTGTGTACGGAGCGTATAGAGCGTAGCTGTCGGATCGATATACGGCATCGCTGTCCCAAACCGGGGGTAGTGTCCGTCAGGAAAGGCCGTCATCCGTCAGCTGCCTCCGATATATGTATCTCCTACTCTCATGCCCACCCGTCGCGTTAGCGCAGCGCGTGTACACGTCCTCTGCGTGTTGTTCCGCATAAGTCAAACGGATCTGATCGGAGAGGGCCGATGCACCGGCGCGCTGTCGGCAGACCCCGAGATCCACTTGTAGTAATATTACGGGTGGCTTCTTTATTTAGTCTGTCGTCTGCCGGTCGTCTGGCCGCTCGACGGATATCAGTTCCCTGGTTGATCCTGCCAGTAGTCATATGCTTGTCTCAAAGATTAAGCCATGCATGTCTCAGTACGAGCCGTATTAAGGTGAAACCGCGAAAGGCTCATTAAATCAGTTATGGTTCCTTAGATCGTACCCACATTTACTTGGATAACTGTGGTAATTCTAGAGCTAATACATGCAAACAGAGCTCCGACCGGAGACGGAAGGAGCGCTTTTATTAGATCAAAACCAATCGGTGGCGGGCTCGCCCGTCATCGTACACCTCGGTGACTCTGAATAACTTTTTGCTGATCGCACGGTCTCGCACCGGCGACGCATCTTTCAAATGTCTGCCTTATCAACTGTCGATGGTAGGTTCTGCGCCTACCATGGTTGTAACGGGTAACGGGGAATCAGGGTTCGATTCCGGAGAGGGAGCCTGAGAAACGGCTACCACATCCAAGGAAGGCAGCAGGCGCGCAAATTACCCACTCCCGGCACGGGGAGGTAGTGACGAAAAATAACGATACGGGACTCATCCGAGGCCCCGTAATCGGAATGAGTACACTCTAAACCCTTTAACGAGGATCAATTGGAGGGCAAGTCTGGTGCCAGCAGCCGCGGTAATTCCAGCTCCAATAGCGTATATTAAAGTTGTTGCGGTTAAAAAGCTCGTAGTCGAATTTGTGTCCCGCGCCGCCGGTTCATCGCTCGCGGTGTTTAACTGGCGTGTCCGCGGGACGTCCTGCCGGTGGACTTAGTCCCTCCGGGGCGGTCCAACTTGAAATCCCACCGCGGTGCTCTTTGCCGAGTGTCGAGGTGGGCCGGCACGTTTACTTTGAACAAATTAGAGTGCTTAAAGCAGGCTAAAACTTTGCCTGAATACTGTGTGCATGGAATAATGGAATAGGACCTCGGTTCTATTTTGTTGGTTTTCGGAACTCCGAGGTAATGATTAATAGGAACGGATGGGGGCATTCGTATTGCGACGTTAGAGGTGAAATTCTTGGATCGTCGCAAGACGGACAGAAGCGAAAGCATTTGCCAAAAACGCTTTCATTGATCAAGAACGAAAGTTAGAGGTTCGAAGGCGATCAGATACCGCCCTAGTTCTAACCATAAACGATGCCAGCTAGCGATCCGCCGACGTTCCTCCGATGACTCGGCGGGCAGCTTCCGGGAAACCAAAGCTTTTGGGTTCCGGGGAAGTATGGTTGCAAAGCTGAAACTTAAAGGAATTGACGGAAGGGCACCACCAGGAGTGGAGCCTGCGGCTTAATTTGACTCAACACGGGAAACCTCACCAGGCCCGGACACCGGAAGGATTGACGATTGACAGCTCTTTCTTGATTCGGTGGGTGGTGGTGCATGGCCGTTCTTAGTTGGTGGAGCGATTTGTCTGGTTAATTCCGATAACGAACGAGACTCTAGCCTGCTAACTAGGCGTATTCTCGACATCTCAAAGGCCCGCCGGTCCGGCGTTCGCGTCGCGGCCGCGCGCGGTTTTTACTGTCGGCGTACAAATAATTCTTCTTAGAGGGACAGGCGGCGTCTAGCCGCACGAGATTGAGCAATAACAGGTCTGTGATGCCCTTAGATGTTCTGGGCCGCACGCGCGCTACACTGAAGGAATCAGCGTGTCTTCCCTGGCCGAGCGGTCCGGGTAACCCGCTGAACCTCCTTCGTGCTAGGGATTGGGGCTTGCAATTGTTCCCCATGAACGAGGAATTCCCAGTAAGCGCGAGTCATAAGCTCGCGTTGATTACGTCCCTGCCCTTTGTACACACCGCCCGTCGCTACTACCGATTGAATGATTTAGTGAGGTCTTCGGACCGGTGCGCGGTTGCGTTACCACGTCGCCGATGTTGCTGGGAAGATGACCAAACTTGATCATTTAGAGGAAGTAAAAGTCGTAACAAGGTTTCCGTAGGTGAACCTGCGGAAGGATCATTACCGTTTTCTAAGCCAACTAGTGCGAAGAAACGCAAACATTACGTTTGAGATGTATGAAATGTACTACTGCATAATAATACTGCACGTACTACACACTAGATCGAACTGATTGTTTGAACTGATTGTCGAACTGCTTCTTTTTGAACTGATCGTTTGAACTGATTTTCTTCGAACTGATTTTTATAAAAGTGTGCGCGGATAAAGTGTTGTGTGACGATGTTACGCGGATCTCTCCCGCCGGCACGCCCGATGCCGTGCGATCGAAGGTCCCGCCGCATTCGTTAGCAGCCGTATCTCCCAGGTACCTAGGGTGTGTGTGTGTATTTGTATCACCCTCCGTCTCTCTTGGTCTGGAATCTGTACCGCACGCGTGCCTCGCCTTCCGCGTCTCCCCACATTGTGTGCAGAGATGAAGTGATGTTTGGCGCGCTAAGCGGGCGCAGCGAGAGAGGAGATATGATCGTACCGCACCCGGTCAGGACCGTTCGCGGCAGTAGCCGTTCCCCGGAACTTCGCGCGCCGCGCGCTACAGACAGTATGTAGCTCGCGTGCAGTGTTCGAAGCCGCAGTGGTACGACGGCGAAGAAAAGTCGCCGCGGGTCCGATGGTGTTTAAATGAATTTCGCCACGGGAGCGCAACGCTACGAAACGGTGTTAATCGTTCGTACGTCTATCACACGCCGTGTTTACCACACGATTAGCCGTAAACTAAACGTGCATTTCTGCACTGTTTAGTTTACAACACATACACACAGAGTACGCTTGCCATCGTATATACGATAATAATTTCGTAAGAGATGCGCTGCGTCGATATGAGCGGATACGCGCGGCGAAGAACGTAAGAGAATGTGGCTGCGCGTTCGGGTCTCGCCGTCGTCTCGACTACCGTGCGCGTCGACGACGATGTGTGTACTGTACCCGGCGGTGCGCGCGCTTCCTGTTATACGTACCTCGCGCGGCGCCAATCGGCGACGAAACGTCTACGAATTATTAAATATTTTGAAAAAGATTACCCTGAACGGTGGATCACTTGGCTCGTGGGTCGATGAAGAACGCAGCTAATTGCGCGTCAAATTGTGAACTGCAGGACACTTGAACATCGACATTTCGAACGCACATTGCGGTCCTCGGATACTGTTCCCGGACCACTCCTGGCTGAGGGTCGTTTCAAAATCCACGACTGCGCGGCGGACCGTATTACCGTTGCCTCCGACGTGTTCGACACGTCGGACGACCGGACGGTTACCGTCGTCGCAATATCGGCCGGCCTTCTAGCGCGCTCGCGCTGTTCTTCGCTTGCGATGAGATAGCGCAGAGCGTTCGCTTGGCCGCCCGGCCCGATGAGGAACTCGAATTGTACGTTGCGCTGCTGCTCCTGCTGCTGCTGCTGTTAATAATAATAATAGTAGTAGTAGTACTAATAGTAGTAGTAGGCGGCGACGATAGTTCGTTTCTCTAAAATATCCATACCTAACGGACGATAGACGTGTGTGTGCGAGGATATATGAGAACCCCGCCCGCCGACACGATGTTATGAATCCCGTGCTAATTATTGTATTGTAATTAACAAGCGGACGGACATCGTGCGTCGTGTGTGTACAGCGGGTGTCGTCGTATGTCCTAGACACCACGAAAAATTGCCGCGTTCCGACGGCTGATGCTCCTCGCTTGAATCCCGTCGATATATACGTGTATATACGTATACACGTATGATGTATACGGCGAAGCGAGAATGCATATAGCATTAAAAGGATGTCGCGTGCGAAACGGTCGTCGTATCGTAGATTGATATATATATACAGACGTCAGACCTTCGCTATACGCGTCCCAGCCGTTGGCCGGTGAGCGTTCATATCGTTAACGCGACCTCAGAGCAGGTGAGATTACCCGCTGAATTTAAGCATATTACTAAGCGGAGGAAAAGAAACTAACTAGGATTCCCCTAGTAGCGGCGAGCGAACAGGGAAGAGCCCAGCACCGAATCCCGCGGCCGGTTGACGGACGCCGGGAAATGTGGTGTTAGGGAGGATCCGCCATCTCGAGATCGTTCGGTGCGCCCAAGTCCTTCTTGAACGGGGCCACTTACCCATAGAGGGTGCCAGGCCCGTAGTTGGCCGCCGTCGATCGCGGGAGGATCACTCCTCAGAGTCGGGTTGCTTGAGAGTGCAGCCCTAAGCGGGTGGTAAACTCCA
>CM043024.1:7846642-7849142 GCA_023690525.1 Holotrichia oblita | reverse complement strand
AATCGGAGAAAGAAAGTGTCCAGACCTCTCTCTGTTGAGTCAGTCAGTTGTCGAGTTAGTTTTAGAGTTTGACGACGGGGAGCGCGCAAAAAGCGCTAGAGAGACAAGAGAACAAACGACAAGCCGTCAGAGTTGCGCGAAAGGAGTTGGGTTTTAAGGAGAGAGAGGAGGAGAAAGGCTTAGGTAAACGAGCTCCGACTCAGTTTCGTGGGACTTTAATGTCCGCGTCCAAAGTAGTAGTCCCCCCCCTCTCCCCCCTCCCCCCAGCCCTACCAAAAAGAGGATGAAAATGCGCGCCCGGCTATGGGCGCGCAATGTTCGCTCGCGGTCGCCAGCAAGCGCAAGCGCAAACGCGGGCGCGGCGACGCGACTTTTCGCGGCATCGCCGCGCGCTCGCGCGCCAACTCGCGCTTTTGCGCGAAATCACCCCCCGTCGTCGATTCTCGCCGCCGGCTCGAAACTGCGTCGGAGCTTCGATAGCTCCGAGTTAGTTTCGTGAGGACAGTGGCGCACTACGTCGGGGGTGTACCTCGTCCCGCGGAAATAGACGCAGCTCCGAAGTAGTTTCGCCCGATCCAACTCCGTCGGAGCTCAAAACCCGCGGAATCGACGCATCGCTCCGACGGAGTTTCGATATAAAGACGATCGCCGGTGATATCCTGCCTCCTCCGATGGAGTTTCGCGAAAATCGATAGTTCCCTGCATGTTCCGATGCAGACAGTTGGATTGAACCCGGACTTGTCAACCGGCGGTGAACGGCGAAAGTCGAGGTGCTTCGCCGTTCGCCCCTACTATCTATCTATCGGTCTATCTTGCCGTCAATAGGTAGTGGAACTAAAATTGATTTCTAGCTCCGACGTAGTTGCGACGCCCGCAACCGTCCGACGTTGAACCCGCCTTCCGACAGTTGACGGGAAAACGGCGGGAGCGTCAACCTCGGACCGCCGGCAGCTACGCGCTAGTTTAGTTAAAAACGAGAACGCAACTGCGTCGGAGCCGACCTGTCGTGTTGTTGGATAGGCGTCGATAGTTCCCTGCATGTTCCGATGCAGACAGTTGGATTGAACCCGGACTTGTCAACCGGCGGTGAACGGCGAAAGTCGAGGTGCTTCGCCAGATGAGCGTTCAAGCGCCCTAACTATCTATCTATCGGTCTATCTTGCCGTCAACGACGGTAGTGGAACTAAAACGGCGGGATAGAAGCGCCGACGTAACATTATGCGACGCCCGCAACTCAGTTTCGAAAATCCGAAACTATCGCCTTCCGACAGTTGACGGGAAAACGGCGGGAGTAGAAGCGCCTTACTTAAAGCTCCAACTCAGTTTCGAAAATCCGAAACTACGTCGGAGCAACGCCGACAACGGCGGGTAAACGGCGGGAGTAGAAGCGCCTTACTTAACATTATCCAGGTAAAGTTCCCAGCTCCAACTCAGTTTCGAAAATCCGAAACTACGTCGGAGCAACGACGACAGCGGAGGGAAAACGGCGGGAGTAGAAGCGCCTTACTTAACATATCCAGGTAAAAGTTCCCAGCTCCAACTCAGTTTCGAAAATCCGAAACTACGTCGGAGCAACGACGACAGCGGAGGGAAAACGGCGGGAGTAGAAGCGCCTTACATTATTAAAGCTCCAACTCAGTTTCGAAAATCCGAAACTACGTCGGAGCAACGCCGACAACGGCGGGTAAACGGCGGGAGTAGAAGCGCCTTACTTAACATATCCAGGTAAAGTTCCCAGCTCCAACTCAGTTTCGAAAATCCGAAACTACGTCGGAGCAACGCCGACAGCGGCGGGTAAACGGCGGGAGTAGAAGCGCCTTACTTAAAGCTCCAACTCAGTTTCGAAAATCCGAAACTACGTCGGAGCAACGCCGACAGCGGTGGGAAAACGGCGGGAGTAGAAGCGCCTTACTTAACATTATCCAGGTAAAAGTTCCCAGCTCCAACTCAGTTTCGAAAATCCGAAACTACGTCGGAGCAACGCCGACAACGGCGGGTAAACGGCGGGAGTAGAAGCGCCTTACTTAAAGCTCCAACTCAGTTTCGAAAATCCGAAACTACGTCGGAGCAACGCCGACAACGGCGGGTAAACGGCGGGAGTAGAAGCGCCTTACTTAACATATCCAGGTAAAGTTCCCAGCTCCAACTCAGTTTCGAAAATCCGAAACTACGTCGGAGCAACGCCGACAACGGCGGGTAAACGGCGGGAGTAGAAGCGCCTTACTTAAAGCTCCAACTCAGTTTCGAAAATCCGAAACTACGTCGGAGCAACGCCGACAACGGCGGGTAAACGGCGGGAGTAGAAGCGCCTTACTTAAAGCTCCAACTCAGTTTCGAAAATCCGAAACTACGTCGGAGCAACGCCGACAGCGGAGGGAAAACGGCGGGAGTAGAAGCGCCTTACTTAATATGAACGAATAGGTAAAAGTTCCCAGCTCCGACTCAGTTTCGATGATCGCAACTACGTCGGAGCATACTAGGGCGGAACTGCCCTTTGAGT
>CM043024.1:7834142-7836642 GCA_023690525.1 Holotrichia oblita | reverse complement strand
TGCCCCATGGTGAGGAGAAGTGTCCCGTCGTTATTATATGGCCCTTGATATAATTAACAAGGCACGAAAGTTAGCCATAGACTAATAAGGCTAACCAAACGAGAGCTGCCATGATACGTAATATGTGTATGTACGTGTATGAGGCGCACCAAGTGCGGCCAGAGAAATGAATATGCGAGAGGGAGTACTGGCTCGCAACATCCTGTTGAGCTCCAAATATATATTTCATATTGTACATTATACATTATATATATATATATATATATATATTATATATATACAGCAGAGACAGACACGGAAAAGATAAAAGATAAGAGCTCTGAGAGAAAGGAACTCTGAGAAAATCGGAGAAAGAAAGTGTCCAGACCTCTCTCTGTTGAGTCAGTCAGTTGTCGAGTTAGTTTTAGAGTTTGACGACGGGGAGCGCGCAAAAAGCGCTAGAGAGACAAGAGAACAAACGACAAGCCGTCAGAGTTGCGCGAAAGGAGTTGGGTTTTAAGGAGAGAGAGGAGGAGAAAGGCTTAGGTAAACGAGCTCCGACTCAGTTTCGTGGGACTTTAATGTCCGCGTCCAAAGTAGTAGTCCCCCCCCCCCTCTCCCCCCCTCCCCCAGCCCTACCAAAAAGAGGATGAAAATGCGCGCCCGGCTATGGGCGCGCAATGTTCGCTCGCGGTCGCCAGCAAGCGCAAGCGCAAACGCGGGCGCGGCGACGCGACTTTTCGCGGCATCGCCGCGCGCTCGCGCGCCAACTCGCGCTTTTGCGCGAAATCACCCCCCGTCGTCGATTCTCGCCGCCGGCTCGAAACTGCGTCGGAGCTTCGATAGCTCCGAGTTAGTTTCGTGAGGACAGTGGCGCACTACGTCGGGGGTGTACCTCGTCCCGCGGAAATAGACGCAGCTCCGAAGTAGTTTCGCCCGATCCAACTCCGTCGGAGCTCAAAACCCGCGGAATCGACGCATCGCTCCGACGGAGTTTCGATATAAAGACGATCGCCGGTGATATCCTGCCTCCTCCGATGGAGTTTCGCAAAATCGAAACTACCTCGGACCGCCGGCAGCTACGCGCTAGTTTAGTTAAAAACGAGAACGCAACTGCGTCGGAGCCGACCTGTCGTGTTGTTGGATAGGCGTCGATAGTTCCCTGCATGTTCCGATGCAGACAGTTGGATTGAACCCGGACTTGTCAACCGGCGGTGAACGGCGAAAGTCGAGGTGCTTCGCCAGATGAGCGTTCAAGCCCCTACTATCTATCTATCGGTCTATCTTGCCGTCAATAGGTAGTGGAACTAAAATTGATTTCTAGCTCCGACGTAGTTGCGACGCCCGCAACTACGTCGGAACAACATCGCCTTCCGACAACTACGTCGGAACAACGAAAACGTCGGAGCAACGCCGACAACGGCGGGTAACAACGGCGGCGGTAAAGTAGAAGCGCTTAACATATCCAGGTAAAAGTTCCCAGCTCCAACTCAGTTTCGAAAATCCGAAACTACGTCGGAGCAACGCCGACAACGGCGGGTAAACGGCGGGAGTAGAAGCGCCTTACTTAACATATCCAGGTAAAAGTTCCCAGCTCCAACTCAGTTTCGAAAATCCGAAACTGACGGAGCAACGCCGAAACGGCGGGTAAACGGCGGGAGTAGAAGCGCCTTACTTAACATATCCAGGTAAAAAGCTCCAACTCAGTTTCGAAAATCCGAAACTACGTCGGAGCAACGCCGACAACGGCGGGTAAACGGCGGGAGTAGAAGCGCCTTACTTAACATTATCCAGGTAAAGTTCCCAGCTCCAACTCAGTTTCCCGGAGCAACTCCAACTCAGTTTCGAAAATCCGAAACTACGTCGGAGCAACGACGACAGCGGAGGGAAAACGGCGGGAGTAGAAGCGCCTTACTTAACATATCCAGGTAAAAGTTCCCAGCTCCAACTCAGTTTCGAAAATCCGAAACTACGTCGGAGCAACGACGACAGCGGAGGGAAAACGGCGGGAGTAGAAGCGCCTTACTAACATTAAAGCTCCAACTCAGTTTCGAAAATCCGAAACTACGTCGGAGCAACGCCGACAACGGCGGGTAAACGGCGGGAGTAGAAGCGCCTTACTTAACATATCCAGGTAAAAGTTCCCAGCTCCAACTCAGTTTCGAAAATCCGAAACTACGTCGGAGCAACGCCGACAGCGGCGGGTAAACGGCGGGAGTAGAAGCGCCTTACTTAAAGCTCCAACTCAGTTTCGAAAATCCGAAACTACGTCGGAGCAACGCCGACAGCGGTGGGAAAACGGCGGGAGTAGAAGCGCCTTACTTAACATTATCCAGGTAAAGTTCCCAGCTCCAACTCAGTTTCGAAAATCCGAAACTACGTCGGAGCAACGCCGACAACGGCGGGTAAACGGCGGGAGTAGAAGCGCCTTACTTAAAGCTCCAACTCAGTTTCGAAAATCCGAAACTACGTCGGAGCAACGCCGACAACGGCGGGTAAACGGCGGGAGTAGAAGCGCCTT
>CM043024.1:7826642-7829142 GCA_023690525.1 Holotrichia oblita | reverse complement strand
AAATATCCATACCTAACGGACGATAGACGTGTGTGTGCGAGGATATATGAGAACCCCGCCCGCCGACACGATGTTATGAATCCCGTGCTAATTATTGTATTGTAATTAACAAGCGGACGGACATCGTGCGTCGTGTGTGTACAGCGGGTGTCGTCGTATGTCCTAGACACCACGAAAAATTGCCGCGTTCCGACGGCTGATGCTCCTCGCTTGAATCCCGTCGATATATACGTGTATATACGTATACACGTATGATGTATACGGCGAAGCGAGAATGCATATAGCATTAAAAGGATGTCGCGTGCGAAACGGTCGTCGTATCGTAGATTGATATATATATACAGACGTCAGACCTTCGCTATACGCGTCCCAGCCGTTGGCCGGTGAGCGTTCATATCGTTAACGCGACCTCAGAGCAGGTGAGATTACCCGCTGAATTTAAGCATATTACTAAGCGGAGGAAAAGAAACTAACTAGGATTCCCCTAGTAGCGGCGAGCGAACAGGGAAGAGCCCAGCACCGAATCCCGCGGCCGGTTGACGGACGCCGGGAAATGTGGTGTTAGGGAGGATCCGCCATCTCGAGATCGTTCGGTGCGCCCAAGTCCTTCTTGAACGGGGCCACTTACCCATAGAGGGTGCCAGGCCCGTAGTTGGCCGCCGTCGATCGCGGGAGGATCACTCCTCAGAGTCGGGTTGCTTGAGAGTGCAGCCCTAAGCGGGTGGTAAACTCCATCTAAGGCTAAATATGACCACGAGACCGATAGCGAACAAGTACCGTGAGGGAAAGTTGAAAAGAACTTTGAAGAGAGAGTTCAAGAGTACGTGAAACCGTTCAGGGGTAAACCTGAGAAACCCGAAAGGTCGAAAGGGGAGATTCAGCGCGTCCCGGATAACCGCGGCGAGTCGGTGACGAGTGACCGTCGGCGTTCGCGCTGACGGCTCCGTGTCCGTTCCGCCCGCGGCCGAACGCGTGCACTTCTCCCCTGTAGGACGTCGCGACCCGTTGGGCGCCGGTCTAAGGCTTGCGGTTCAGTCCGTTGGAGTTTTTGCTCTAACGGGGCCGCGAATGCCCGGCCGGAGACATACCGACGGTATAATAGAGGCGAGGGGCCGCGATTCGTTCGCGTCCGGCCGATCGCAAGTGCGGACGGAAAATCCGAAATGCGGACCTGGCGCCGCATCCGGATCCGTCCGACTGCTGGCGGCTCGAGTTCTCGGACAGACCCTATTACACGCCGGTCGGCGGCGCTATAGATTTGGGTACTTTCAGGACCCGTCTTGAAACACGGACCAAGGAGTCTAGCATGTGCGCGAGTCATTGGGACTCTAACGAAACCTAAAGGCGTAATGAAAGTGAAGGTTCGCCTAGCGCGAACCGAGGGAGGATGGACGGTCGAACGTGGCCGTCCCGCACTCCCTGGGCGTCTCGTTCTCATCGCGAGAAGAGGCGCACCAAGAGCGTACACGCTGGGACCCGAAAGATGGTGAACTATGCCTGGTCAGGACGAAGTCAGGGGAAACCCTGATGGAGGTCCGTAGCGATTCTGACGTGCAAATCGATCGTCGGAACTGGGTATAGGGGCGAAAGACTAATCGAACCATCTAGTAGCTGGTTCCCTCCGAAGTTTCCCTCAGGATAGCTGGCGCTCGCTTCTCGCGAGTCTCATTCGGTAAAGCGAATGATTAGAGGCATTGGGGTCGAAACGGCCTCAACCTATTCTCAAACTTTAAATGGGTGAGATCTCCGGCTTGCTTGAACTGTGAAGCCGCGAGATATCGGATCAGAGTGCCAAGTGGGCCACTTTTGGTAAGCAGAACTGGCGCTGTGGGATGAACCAAACGCCGAGTTAAAGCGCCTAAATCGACGCTTATGGGATACCATGAAAGGCGTTGGTAACTTAAGACAGCAGGACGGTGGCCATGGAAGTCGGAATCCGCCAAGGAGTGTGTAACAACTCACCTGCCGAAGTTACTAGCCCTGAAAATGGATGGCGCTGAAGCGTCGTGCTTATACTCTGCCGTCAGCGGCATGTGAGACGGCCCTTATGCGGTCGTCATGAAGCCCTGACGAGTAGGAGGGTCGCGGCGGTGAGCGCAGAAGGACCAGGCGCGAGCCAGTCTGGAGCCGCCGTCGGTGCAGATCTTGGTGGTAGTAGCAAATACTCCAGCGAGGCCCTGGAGGACTGACGTGGAGAAGGGTTTCGTGTGAACAGCCGTTGCACACGAGTCAGTCGATCCTAAGCCATAGGCGAAAGCCGATGTCGATGCGGTGTATCTTTCGGTGTCTGTAAGCGCACGCACGTACGTACGTACGCACGACGCACAATAGCATATATACACGCAGTCAGTCGTATCACGCCACATCCTGCGAGATAGCGCGCGCGCTGCTGCTCTTGCTGTGCTCTGCTGCTACTACTGCTGCTCAGGCGGAGAGACTCACACCCGTCGGGCGAAAGGGAATCCGGTTCCTATTCCGGAACCCGGCAGCGGAACCGTTA
>CM043024.1:7811642-7821642 GCA_023690525.1 Holotrichia oblita | reverse complement strand
GACGGAGTTTCGATATAAAGACGATCGCCGGTGATATCCTGCCTCCTCCGATGGAGTTTCGCAAAATCGAAACTACCTCGGACCGCCGGCAGCTACGCGCTAGTTTAGTTAAAAACGAGAACGCAACTGCGTCGGAGCCGACCTGTCGTGTTGTTGGATAGGCGTCGATAGTTCCCTGCATGTTCCGATGCAGACAGTTGGATTGAACCCGGACTTGTCAACCGGCGGTGAACGGCGAAAGTCGAGGTGCTTCGCCAGATGAGCGTTCAAGCCCCTACTATCTATCTATCGGTCTATCTTGCCGTCAATAGGTAGTGGAACTAAAATTGATTTCTAGCTCCGACGTAGTTGCGACGCCCGCAACTACGTCGGAACAACATCGCCTTCCGACAGTTGACGGGAAAACGGCGGGAGTAGAAGCGCCTTACTTAAAGCTCCAACTCAGTTTCGAAAATCCGAAACTACGTCGGAGCAACGCCGACAACGGCGGGTAAACGGCGGGAGTAGAAGCGCCTTACTTAACATATCCAGGTAAAGTTCCCAGCTCCAACTCAGTTTCGAAAATCCGAAACTACGTCGGAGCAACGCCGACAACGGCGGGTAAACGGCGGGAGTAGAAGCGCCTTACTTAACATTATCCAGGTAAAGTTCCCAGCTCCAACTCAGTTTCGAAAATCCGAAACTACGTCGGAGCAACGACGACAGCGGAGGGAAAACGGCGGGAGTAGAAGCGCCTTACTTAACATATCCAGGTAAAGTTCCCAGCTCCAACTCAGTTTCGAAAATCCGAAACTACGTCGGAGCAACGCCGACAACGGCGGGTAAACGGCGGGAGTAGAAGCGCCTTACTTAACATTATCCAGGTAAAAGTTCCCAGCTCCAACTCAGTTTCGAAAATCGAAAACGTCGGAGCAACCGACACGGTAAACGGCGGGAGTAGAAGGAGTTCCCAGCTCCAACGAAAATCCGAAACAACGGACAGCGGTGGGAAAACGGCGGGAGTAGAAGCGCCTTACTTAACATATCCAGGTAAAGTTCCCAGCTCCAACTCAGTTTCGAAAATCCGAAACTACGTCGGAGCAACGCCGACAACGGCGGGTAAACGGCGGGAGTAGAAGCGCCTTACTTAAAGCTCCAACTCAGTTTCGAAAATCCGAAACTACGTCGGAGCAACGCCGACAACGGCGGGTAAACGGCGCCTTACTTAACATATCCAGGAGTAGCTCCAAAGCGAAAATCCGAAACTACGTTAACATATCCAGGTAAAAGCTCCAACTCAGTTTCGAAAATCCGAAACTACGTCGGAGCAACGCCGACAGCGGCGGGAAAACGGCGGGAGTAGAAGCGCCCTTCCAACTCAGTTTCGAAAACGAAACTATCCGGGTAAAGGTAGAAGTTCCCAGCTCCAACTCAGTTTCGAAAATCCGAAACTACGTCGGAGCAACGCCGACAACGGCGGGTAAACGGCGGGAGTAGAAGCGCCTTACTTAAAGCTCCAACTCAGTTTCGAAAATCCGAAACTACGTCGGAGCAACGCCGACAACGGCGGGTAAACGGCGGGAGTAGAAGCGCCTTACTTAACATATCCAAAAGTTCCCAGCTCCAACTCAGTTTCGAAAATCGAAACTACGTCGGAGCAACGCCGACAACGGCGGGTAAACGGCGGGAGTAGGAGTTCCAACTCAGTTTAAATCGAAACGGTCGGCCGTGAGCCGGAGGTTAAACGGCGGGAGGAAGCGCCTTACTTTATCCAGGGGTCCAACTAGTTTCGAAAATCCGTCGTCAATCGGCCCAGGTAAAGCGGCTAACGATGGCAATAAGCGCCCAGCGGACGGAAGCTAAGCGACAACGGCGGGTAAACGGGGATCGGCGACCGCACCAACTCGGACGAAAGCCGATGGTTTAGCGAGGCGGCGAACGAACGTTGGGACCTGACATCGTCACTATATTATGGTAGTAGTGGTCGTCCGATGGCGAGATCGCAACTACGTCGGAGTAGGGCGGAACTGCCCTTTGAGTTGTACGCATATATCGACGGTCGGCCGTGAGCCGGAGGTTAAACGAGGGTTACAATGTCGTCAATCGGCCCAGGTAGCGGTAACGATTGTACGATCGGCGACCGCACCTGTCGGACGAAAGCCGATGGTTTCACGAACGTTGGGACCTGACATCGTCACTAGTGGTCGTCCGATGGCGAGATGTAAGTACGTACGTACAGTGTACGATGTACCCGTCTTGTTTCGTCGCGTTTCCCGCTACTATCCTACCGGCGGCCGTTCGGGCGTGAGTTGCGGATGTGTGTAATAGGAAATTATTACTGCGAAGCTCCCGCACGGCGGCCATCGCCCAACAATTCGGCGGCGATTGCCATCCTTCATAGTGGCAGTATCGTCGTCGCGCACAGCGTGCCCGCGGGCTACGAGGTCGTTAACCACGTCCGAGTGCTCACTATGCGGCGAAACTCCGACTGGGGGTTTATAAATTATATGTCCGGGCTCCTTGAGAGGGCCGCCCGAGAATATACAATATATGCAACGACTCGCCTCGTACCGAGCGAGAATTTTCAGGATGCCCGTTCGTTAACTCTCTTAATGTTGCAGCCGTGCTCTGCATCGCAAGACGATTTCGATCTAGCGACGGGTGCGAGAGTATGTTCGAGGCCGAATAAGGGCGAAACTAAGATTTCGCCAGCGATTATTGCTATCATGCTATATGTATGTATACGACATGTCTAGGTCGGCGAGAGCGGTCCGTCCGCCGTCGACTGAATTAGTAGACGAAATGCGCCGCGCAGCGTTCGACACGAAACGCTCCCGACGGTCGGGGGGATATAGATGATTGTGTACGGAGCGTATAGAGCGTAGCTGTCGGATCGATATACGGCATCGCTGTCCCAAACCGGGGGTAGTGTCCGTCAGGAAAGGCCGTCATCCGTCAGCTGCCTCCGATATATGTATCTCCTACTCTCATGCCCACCCGTCGCGTTAGCGCAGCGCGTGTACACGTCCTCTGCGTGTTGTTCCGCATAAGTCAAACGGATCTGATCGGAGAGGGCCGATGCACCGGCGCGCTGTCGGCAGACCCCGAGATCCACTTGTAGTAATATTACGGGTGGCTTCTTTATTTAGTCTGTCGTCTGCCGGTCGTCTGGCCGCTCGACGGATATCAGTTCCCTGGTTGATCCTGCCAGTAGTCATATGCTTGTCTCAAAGATTAAGCCATGCATGTCTCAGTACGAGCCGTATTAAGGTGAAACCGCGAAAGGCTCATTAAATCAGTTATGGTTCCTTAGATCGTACCCACATTTACTTGGATAACTGTGGTAATTCTAGAGCTAATACATGCAAACAGAGCTCCGACCGGAGACGGAAGGAGCGCTTTTATTAGATCAAAACCAATCGGTGGCGGGCTCGCCCGTCATCGTACACCTCGGTGACTCTGAATAACTTTTTGCTGATCGCACGGTCTCGCACCGGCGACGCATCTTTCAAATGTCTGCCTTATCAACTGTCGATGGTAGGTTCTGCGCCTACCATGGTTGTAACGGGTAACGGGGAATCAGGGTTCGATTCCGGAGAGGGAGCCTGAGAAACGGCTACCACATCCAAGGAAGGCAGCAGGCGCGCAAATTACCCACTCCCGGCACGGGGAGGTAGTGACGAAAAATAACGATACGGGACTCATCCGAGGCCCCGTAATCGGAATGAGTACACTCTAAACCCTTTAACGAGGATCAATTGGAGGGCAAGTCTGGTGCCAGCAGCCGCGGTAATTCCAGCTCCAATAGCGTATATTAAAGTTGTTGCGGTTAAAAAGCTCGTAGTCGAATTTGTGTCCCGCGCCGCCGGTTCATCGCTCGCGGTGTTTAACTGGCGTGTCCGCGGGACGTCCTGCCGGTGGACTTAGTCCCTCCGGGGGCGGTCCAACTTGAAATCCCACCGCGGTGCTCTTTGCCGAGTGTCGAGGTGGGCCGGCACGTTTACTTTGAACAAATTAGAGTGCTTAAAGCAGGCTAAAACTTTGCCTGAATACTGTGTGCATGGAATAATGGAATAGGACCTCGGTTCTATTTTGTTGGTTTTCGGAACTCCGAGGTAATGATTAATAGGAACGGATGGGGGCATTCGTATTGCGACGTTAGAGGTGAAATTCTTGGATCGTCGCAAGACGGACAGAAGCGAAAGCATTTGCCAAAAACGCTTTCATTGATCAAGAACGAAAGTTAGAGGTTCGAAGGCGATCAGATACCGCCCTAGTTCTAACCATAAACGATGCCAGCTAGCGATCCGCCGACGTTCCTCCGATGACTCGGCGGGCAGCTTCCGGGAAACCAAAGCTTTTGGGTTCCGGGGAAGTATGGTTGCAAAGCTGAAACTTAAAGGAATTGACGGAAGGGCACCACCAGGAGTGGAGCCTGCGGCTTAATTTGACTCAACACGGGAAACCTCACCAGGCCCGGACACCGGAAGGATTGACAGATTGACAGCTCTTTCTTGATTCGGTGGGTGGTGGTGCATGGCCGTTCTTAGTTGGTGGAGCGATTTGTCTGGTTAATTCCGATAACGAACGAGACTCTAGCCTGCTAACTAGGCGTATTCTCGACATCTCAAAGGCCCGCCGGTCCGGCGTTCGCGTCGCGGCCGCGCGCGGTTTTTACTGTCGGCGTACAAATAATTCTTCTTAGAGGGACAGGCGGCGTCTAGCCGCACGAGATTGAGCAATAACAGGTCTGTGATGCCCTTAGATGTTCTGGGCCGCACGCGCGCTACACTGAAGGAATCAGCGTGTCTTCCCTGGCCGAGCGGTCCGGGTAACCCGCTGAACCTCCTTCGTGCTAGGGATTGGGGCTTGCAATTGTTCCCCATGAACGAGGAATTCCCAGTAAGCGCGAGTCATAAGCTCGCGTTGATTACGTCCCTGCCCTTTGTACACACCGCCCGTCGCTACTACCGATTGAATGATTTAGTGAGGTCTTCGGACCGGTGCGCGGTTGCGTTACCACGTCGCCGATGTTGCTGGGAAGATGACCAAACTTGATCATTTAGAGGAAGTAAAAGTCGTAACAAGGTTTCCGTAGGTGAACCTGCGGAAGGATCATTACCGTTTTCTAAGCCAACTAGTGCGAAGAAACGCAAACATTACGTTTGAGATGTATGAAATGTACTACTGCATAATAATACTGCACGTACTACACACTAGATCGAACTGATTGTTTGAACTGATTGTCGAACTGCTTCTTTTTGAACTGATCGTTTGAACTGATTTTCTTCGAACTGATTTTTATAAAAGTGTGCGCGGATAAAGTGTTGTGTGACGATGTTACGCGGATCTCTCCCGCCGGCACGCCCGATGCCGTGCGATCGAAGGTCCCGCCGCATTCGTTAGCAGCCGTATCTCCCAGGTACCTAGGGTGTGTGTGTGTATTTGTATCACCCTCCGTCTCTCTTGGTCTGGAATCTGTACCGCACGCGTGCCTCGCCTTCCGCGTCTCCCCACATTGTGTGCAGAGATGAAGTGATGTTTGGCGCGCTAAGCGGGCGCAGCGAGAGAGGAGATATGATCGTACCGCACCCGGTCAGGACCGTTCGCGGCAGTAGCCGTTCCCCGGAACTTCGCGCGCCGCGCGCTACAGACAGTATGTAGCTCGCGTGCAGTGTTCGAAGCCGCAGTGGTACGACGGCGAAGAAAAGTCGCCGCGGGTCCGATGGTGTTTAAATGAATTTCGCCACGGGAGCGCAACGCTACGAAACGGTGTTAATCGTTCGTACGTCTATCACACGCCGTGTTTACCACACGATTAGCCGTAAACTAAACGTGCATTTCTGCACTGTTTAGTTTACAACACATACACACAGAGTACGCTTGCCATCGTATATACGATAATAATTTCGTAAGAGATGCGCTGCGTCGATATGAGCGGATACGCGCGGCGAAGAACGTA
The DNA here is from genome assembly GCA_023690525.1 of Holotrichia oblita. Taxonomy (NCBI): domain Eukaryota; kingdom Metazoa; phylum Arthropoda; class Insecta; order Coleoptera; family Scarabaeidae; genus Holotrichia; species Holotrichia oblita. The sequence continues at coordinate 7,815,701 of CM043024.1, read as the reverse complement.
AGAGAATGTGGCTGCGCGTTCGGGTCTCGCCGTCGTCTCGACTACCGTGCGCGTCGACGACGATGTGTGTACTGTACCCGGCGGTGCGCGCGCTTCCTGTTATACGTACCTCGCGCGGCGCCAATCGGCGACGAAACGTCTACGAATTATTAAATATTTTGAAAAAGATTACCCTGAACGGTGGATCACTTGGCTCGTGGGTCGATGAAGAACGCAGCTAATTGCGCGTCAAATTGTGAACTGCAGGACACTTGAACATCGACATTTCGAACGCACATTGCGGTCCTCGGATACTGTTCCCGGACCACTCCTGGCTGAGGGTCGTTTCAAAATCCACGACTGCGCGGCGGACCGTATTACCGTTGCCTCCGACGTGTTCGACACGTCGGACGACCGGACGGTTACCGTCGTCGCAATATCGGCCGGCCTTCTAGCGCGCTCGCGCTGTTCTTCGCTTGCGATGAGATAGCGCAGAGCGTTCGCTTGGCCGCCCGGCCCGATGAGGAACTCGAATTGTACGTTGCGCTGCTGCTCCTGCTGCTGCTGCTGTTAATAATAATAATAGTAGTAGTAGTACTAATAGTAGTAGTAGGCGGCGACGATAGTTCGTTTCTCTAAAATATCCATACCTAACGGACGATAGACGTGTGTGTGCGAGGATATATGAGAACCCCGCCCGCCGACACGATGTTATGAATCCCGTGCTAATTATTGTATTGTAATTAACAAGCGGACGGACATCGTGCGTCGTGTGTGTACAGCGGGTGTCGTCGTATGTCCTAGACACCACGAAAAATTGCCGCGTTCCGACGGCTGATGCTCCTCGCTTGAATCCCGTCGATATATACGTGTATATACGTATACACGTATGATGTATACGGCGAAGCGAGAATGCATATAGCATTAAAAGGATGTCGCGTGCGAAACGGTCGTCGTATCGTAGATTGATATATATATACAGACGTCAGACCTTCGCTATACGCGTCCCAGCCGTTGGCCGGTGAGCGTTCATATCGTTAACGCGACCTCAGAGCAGGTGAGATTACCCGCTGAATTTAAGCATATTACTAAGCGGAGGAAAAGAAACTAACTAGGATTCCCCTAGTAGCGGCGAGCGAACAGGGAAGAGCCCAGCACCGAATCCCGCGGCCGGTTGACGGACGCCGGGAAATGTGGTGTTAGGGAGGATCCGCCATCTCGAGATCGTTCGGTGCGCCCAAGTCCTTCTTGAACGGGGCCACTTACCCATAGAGGGTGCCAGGCCCGTAGTTGGCCGCCGTCGATCGCGGGAGGATCACTCCTCAGAGTCGGGTTGCTTGAGAGTGCAGCCCTAAGCGGGTGGTAAACTCCATCTAAGGCTAAATATGACCACGAGACCGATAGCGAACAAGTACCGTGAGGGAAAGTTGAAAAGAACTTTGAAGAGAGAGTTCAAGAGTACGTGAAACCGTTCAGGGGTAAACCTGAGAAACCCGAAAGGTCGAAAGGGGAGATTCAGCGCGTCCCGGATAACCGCGGCGAGTCGGTGACGAGTGACCGTCGGCGTTCGCGCTGACGGCTCCGTGTCCGTTCCGCCCGCGGCCGAACGCGTGCACTTCTCCCCTGTAGGACGTCGCGACCCGTTGGGCGCCGGTCTAAGGCTTGCGGTTCAGTCCGTTGGAGTTTTTGCTCTAACGGGGCCGCGAATGCCCGGCCGGAGACATACCGACGGTATAATAGAGGCGAGGGGCCGCGATTCGTTCGCGTCCGGCCGATCGCAAGTGCGGACGGAAAATCCGAAATGCGGACCTGGCGCCGCATCCGGATCCGTCCGACTGCTGGCGGCTCGAGTTCTCGGACAGACCCCTATTACACGCCGGTCGGCGGCGCTATAGATTTGGGTACTTTCAGGACCCGTCTTGAAACACGGACCAAGGAGTCTAGCATGTGCGCGAGTCATTGGGACTCTAACGAAACCTAAAGGCGTAATGAAAGTGAAGGTTCGCCTAGCGCGAACCGAGGGAGGATGGACGGTCGAACGTGGCCGTCCCGCACTCCCTGGGCGTCTCGTTCTCATCGCGAGAAGAGGCGCACCAAGAGCGTACACGCTGGGACCCGAAAGATGGTGAACTATGCCTGGTCAGGACGAAGTCAGGGGAAACCCTGATGGAGGTCCGTAGCGATTCTGACGTGCAAATCGATCGTCGGAACTGGGTATAGGGGCGAAAGACTAATCGAACCATCTAGTAGCTGGTTCCCTCCGAAGTTTCCCTCAGGATAGCTGGCGCTCGCTTCTCGCGAGTCTCATTCGGTAAAGCGAATGATTAGAGGCATTGGGGTCGAAACGGCCTCAACCTATTCTCAAACTTTAAATGGGTGAGATCTCCGGCTTGCTTGAACTGTGAAGCCGCGAGATATCGGATCAGAGTGCCAAGTGGGCCACTTTTGGTAAGCAGAACTGGCGCTGTGGGATGAACCAAACGCCGAGTTAAAGCGCCTAAATCGACGCTTATGGGATACCATGAAAGGCGTTGGTAACTTAAGACAGCAGGACGGTGGCCATGGAAGTCGGAATCCGCCAAGGAGTGTGTAACAACTCACCTGCCGAAGTTACTAGCCCTGAAAATGGATGGCGCTGAAGCGTCGTGCTTATACTCTGCCGTCAGCGGCATGTGAGACGGCCCTTATGCGGTCGTCATGAAGCCCTGACGAGTAGGAGGGTCGCGGCGGTGAGCGCAGAAGGACCAGGCGCGAGCCAGTCTGGAGCCGCCGTCGGTGCAGATCTTGGTGGTAGTAGCAAATACTCCAGCGAGGCCCTGGAGGACTGACGTGGAGAAGGGTTTCGTGTGAACAGCCGTTGCACACGAGTCAGTCGATCCTAAGCCATAGGCGAAAGCCGATGTCGATGCGGTGTATCTTTCGGTGTCTGTAAGCGCACGCACGTACGTACGTACGCACGACGCACAATAGCATATATACACGCAGTCAGTCGTATCACGCCACATCCTGCGAGATAGCGCGCGCGCTGCTGCTCTTGCTGTGCTCTGCTGCTACTACTGCTGCTCAGGCGGAGAGACTCACACCCGTCGGGCGAAAGGGAATCCGGTTCCTATTCCGGAACCCGGCAGCGGAACCGTTATTAAGTCGTGCCCTCATTCAGAGAGTTCGTCGGGGCAACCCAAAAGGACCTGGAGACGCCGTCGGGAGATCCGGGAAGAGTTTTCTTTTCTGCATAAGCGCTCGAGTTCCATGGAATCCTCTAGCAGGGAGATATGGTTTGGAGCGCGAAGAGCACCGCAGTTGCGGCGGTGTCCGGATCTTCCCCTCGGACCTTGAAAATCCAGGAGAGGGCCACGTGGAGGCGTCGCGCCGGTTCGTACCCATATCCGCAGCAGGTCTCCAAGGTGAAGAGCCTCTAGTCGATAGAATAATGTAGGTAAGGGAAGTCGGCAAATTGGATCCGTAACTTCGGGATAAGGATTGGCTCTGAGGATCGGGGCGCGTCGGGCTTGGTCGGGAAGCGGGTACTGGCTGACGTGCCGGGCCTGGGCGAGGTGAAGTGGCGTCTCGCGACGTTCGCGGATCCGAGTTCGGTCCCGTGCCTTGGCCTCCCACGGAACTTCCTTGCTGCGAGGCTCGGTGAGCGGTTCGTCCGTTCGCCGGTGTCCTCTTCGGCCGCCATTCAACGATCGGCTCAGAACTGGCACGGACTAGGGGAATCCGACTGTCTAATTAAAACAAAGCATTGCGATGGCCCCTGCGGGTGTTGACGCAATGTGATTTCTGCCCAGTGCTCTGAATGTCAACGTGAAGAAATTCAAGCAAGCGCGGGTAAACGGCGGGAGTAACTATGACTCTCTTAAGGCAAGTTACATACTTAAAACCCCCTGGCGGGCCGTAGGGCCAACGGTTCGGTTAATTATACCGGGTTGCTGCGCCTTCCGCCAGGGTAACACCTGGTAGTGCTCCCCTGCGGATTCTGGGCAACTGGACCGTAGGCCAACCTGAGGTACGGCTGAACTGTGTGTTCTAGTGACCGAAGGGGGGAGGAGACCCGTTTCGGGAGAAGCGGGGCTTCTA
>CM043024.1:7796642-7806642 GCA_023690525.1 Holotrichia oblita | reverse complement strand
TAAAGCTCCAACTCAGTTTCGAAAATCCGAAACTACGTCGGAGCAACGCCGACAGCGGTGGGAAACGGCGGCAAACGGCGGGAGTAGAAGCGCCTTACTTAACATTATCCAGGTAAAGTTCCCAGCTCCAACTCAGTTTCGAAAATCCGAAACTACGTCGGAGCAACGCCGACAACGGCGGGTAAACGGCGGGAGTAGAAGCGCCTTACATTATTAAAGCTCCAACTCAGTTTCGAAAATCCGAAACTACGTCGGAGCAACGCCGACAACGGCGGGTAAACGGCGGGAGTAGAAGCGCCTTACTTAACATATCCAGGTAAAGTTCCCAGCTCCAACTCAGTTTCGAAAATCCGAAACTACGTCGGAGCAACGCCGACAACGGCGGGTAAACGGCGGGAGTAGAAGCGCCTTACTTAAAGCTCCAACTCAGTTTCGAAAATCCGAAACTACGTCGGAGCAACGCCGACAACGGCGGGTAAACGGCGGGAGTAGAAGCGCCTTACTTAAAGCTCCAACTCAGTTTCGAAAATCCGAAACTACGTCGGAGCAACGCCGACAGCGGAGGGAAAACGGCGGGAGTAGAAGCGCCTTACTTAATATGAACGAATAGGTAAAAGTTCCCAGCTCCGACTCAGTTTCGATGATCGCAACTACGTCGGAGCATACTAGGGCGGAACTGCCCTTTGAGTTGTACTGCATATATCGACGGTCGGCCGTGAGCCGGAGGTTAAACGGGGCCCGTATTACGGGGTTACAATGTCGTCAATCGGCCCAGGTAGCGGCTAACGATGGCATAAGCGCCCAGCGGACGGAAGCTACGATCGGCGACCGCACCTGTCGGACGAAAGCCGATGGTTTAGCGAGGCGGCGCACGAACGTTGGGACCTGACATCGTCACTATATTATGGTAGTAGTGGTCGTCCGATGGCGAGATGTAAGTACGTACGTACAGTGTACGAGAGATGTACCCGTCTTGTTTCGTCGCGTTTCCCGCTACTATCCTACCGGCGGCCGTTCGGGCGTGAGTTGCGGATGTGTGTAATAGGAAATTATTACTGCGAAGCTCCCGCACGGCGGCCATCGCCCAACAATTCGGCGGCGATTGCCATCCTTCATAGTGGCAGTATCGTCGTCGCGCACAGCGTGCCCGCGGGCTACGAGGTCGTTAACCACGTCCGAGTGCTCACTATGCGGCGAAACTCCGACTGGGGGTTTATAAATTATATGTCCGGGCTCCTTGAGAGGGCCGCCCGAGAATATACAATATATGCAACGACTCGCCTCGTACCGAGCGAGAATTTTCAGGATGCCCGTTCGTTAACTCTCTTAATGTTGCAGCCGTGCTCTGCATCGCAAGACGATTTCGATCTAGCGACGGGTGCGAGAGTATGTTCGAGGCCGAATAAGGGCGAAACTAAGATTTCGCCAGCGATTATTGCTATCATGCTATATGTATGTATACGACATGTCTAGGTCGGCGAGAGCGGTCCGTCCGCCGTCGACTGAATTAGTAGACGAAATGCGCCGCGCAGCGTTCGACACGAAACGCTCCCGACGGTCGGGGGATATAGATGATTGTGTACGGAGCGTATAGAGCGTAGCTGTCGGATCGATATACGGCATCGCTGTCCCAAACCGGGGGTAGTGTCCGTCAGGAAAGGCCGTCATCCGTCAGCTGCCTCCGATATATGTATCTCCTACTCTCATGCCCACCCGTCGCGTTAGCGCAGCGCGTGTACACGTCCTCTGCGTGTTGTTCCGCATAAGTCAAACGGATCTGATCGGAGAGGGCCGATGCACCGGCGCGCTGTCGGCAGACCCCGAGATCCACTTGTAGTAATATTACGGGTGGCTTCTTTATTTAGTCTGTCGTCTGCCGGTCGTCTGGCCGCTCGACGGATATCAGTTCCCTGGTTGATCCTGCCAGTAGTCATATGCTTGTCTCAAAGATTAAGCCATGCATGTCTCAGTACGAGCCGTATTAAGGTGAAACCGCGAAAGGCTCATTAAATCAGTTATGGTTCCTTAGATCGTACCCACATTTACTTGGATAACTGTGGTAATTCTAGAGCTAATACATGCAAACAGAGCTCCGACCGGAGACGGAAGGAGCGCTTTTATTAGATCAAAACCAATCGGTGGCGGGCTCGCCCGTCATCGTACACCTCGGTGACTCTGAATAACTTTTTGCTGATCGCACGGTCTCGCACCGGCGACGCATCTTTCAAATGTCTGCCTTATCAACTGTCGATGGTAGGTTCTGCGCCTACCATGGTTGTAACGGGTAACGGGGAATCAGGGTTCGATTCCGGAGAGGGAGCCTGAGAAACGGCTACCACATCCAAGGAAGGCAGCAGGCGCGCAAATTACCCACTCCCGGCACGGGGAGGTAGTGACGAAAAATAACGATACGGGACTCATCCGAGGCCCCGTAATCGGAATGAGTACACTCTAAACCCTTTAACGAGGATCAATTGGAGGGCAAGTCTGGTGCCAGCAGCCGCGGTAATTCCAGCTCCAATAGCGTATATTAAAGTTGTTGCGGTTAAAAAGCTCGTAGTCGAATTTGTGTCCCGCGCCGCCGGTTCATCGCTCGCGGTGTTTAACTGGCGTGTCCGCGGGACGTCCTGCCGGTGGACTTAGTCCCTCCGGGGGCGGTCCAACTTGAAATCCCACCGCGGTGCTCTTTGCCGAGTGTCGAGGTGGGCCGGCACGTTTACTTTGAACAAATTAGAGTGCTTAAAGCAGGCTAAAACTTTGCCTGAATACTGTGTGCATGGAATAATGGAATAGGACCTCGGTTCTATTTTGTTGGTTTTCGGAACTCCGAGGTAATGATTAATAGGAACGGATGGGGGCATTCGTATTGCGACGTTAGAGGTGAAATTCTTGGATCGTCGCAAGACGGACAGAAGCGAAAGCATTTGCCAAAAACGCTTTCATTGATCAAGAACGAAAGTTAGAGGTTCGAAGGCGATCAGATACCGCCCTAGTTCTAACCATAAACGATGCCAGCTAGCGATCCGCCGACGTTCCTCCGATGACTCGGCGGGCAGCTTCCGGGAAACCAAAGCTTTTGGGTTCCGGGGAAGTATGGTTGCAAAGCTGAAACTTAAAGGAATTGACGGAAGGGCACCACCAGGAGTGGAGCCTGCGGCTTAATTTGACTCAACACGGGAAACCTCACCAGGCCCGGACACCGGAAGGATTGACAGATTGACAGCTCTTTCTTGATTCGGTGGGTGGTGGTGCATGGCCGTTCTTAGTTGGTGGAGCGATTTGTCTGGTTAATTCCGATAACGAACGAGACTCTAGCCTGCTAACTAGGCGTATTCTCGACATCTCAAAGGCCCGCCGGTCCGGCGTTCGCGTCGCGGCCGCGCGCGGTTTTTACTGTCGGCGTACAAATAATTCTTCTTAGAGGGACAGGCGGCGTCTAGCCGCACGAGATTGAGCAATAACAGGTCTGTGATGCCCTTAGATGTTCTGGGCCGCACGCGCGCTACACTGAAGGAATCAGCGTGTCTTCCCTGGCCGAGCGGTCCGGGTAACCCGCTGAACCTCCTTCGTGCTAGGGATTGGGGCTTGCAATTGTTCCCCATGAACGAGGAATTCCCAGTAAGCGCGAGTCATAAGCTCGCGTTGATTACGTCCCTGCCCTTTGTACACACCGCCCGTCGCTACTACCGATTGAATGATTTAGTGAGGTCTTCGGACCGGTGCGCGGTTGCGTTACCACGTCGCCGATGTTGCTGGGAAGATGACCAAACTTGATCATTTAGAGGAAGTAAAAGTCGTAACAAGGTTTCCGTAGGTGAACCTGCGGAAGGATCATTACCGTTTTCTAAGCCAACTAGTGCGAAGAAACGCAAACATTACGTTTGAGATGTATGAAATGTACTACTGCATAATAATACTGCACGTACTACACACTAGATCGAACTGATTGTTTGAACTGATTGTCGAACTGCTTCTTTTTGAACTGATCGTTTGAACTGATTTTCTTCGAACTGATTTTTATAAAAGTGTGCGCGGATAAAGTGTTGTGTGACGATGTTACGCGGATCTCTCCCGCCGGCACGCCCGATGCCGTGCGATCGAAGGTCCCGCCGCATTCGTTAGCAGCCGTATCTCCCAGGTACCTAGGGTGTGTGTGTGTATTTGTATCACCCTCCGTCTCTCTTGGTCTGGAATCTGTACCGCACGCGTGCCTCGCCTTCCGCGTCTCCCCACATTGTGTGCAGAGATGAAGTGATGTTTGGCGCGCTAAGCGGGCGCAGCGAGAGAGGAGATATGATCGTACCGCACCCGGTCAGGACCGTTCGCGGCAGTAGCCGTTCCCCGGAACTTCGCGCGCCGCGCGCTACAGACAGTATGTAGCTCGCGTGCAGTGTTCGAAGCCGCAGTGGTACGACGGCGAAGAAAAGTCGCCGCGGGTCCGATGGTGTTTAAATGAATTTCGCCACGGGAGCGCAACGCTACGAAACGGTGTTTATCGTTCGTACGTCTATCACACGCCGTGTTTACCACACGATTAGCCGTAAACTAAACGTGCATTTCTGCACTGTTTAGTTTACAACACATACACACAGAGTACGCTTGCCATCGTATATACGATAATAATTTCGTAAGAGATGCGCTGCGTCGATATGAGCGGATACGCGCGGCGAAGAACGTAAGAGAATGTGGCTGCGCGTTCGGGTCTCGCCGTCGTCTCGACTACCGTGCGCGTCGACGACGATGTGTGTACTGTACCCGGCGGTGCGCGCGCTTCCTGTTATACGTACCTCGCGCGGCGCCAATCGGCGACGAAACGTCTACGAATTATTAAATATTTTGAAAAAGATTACCCTGAACGGTGGATCACTTGGCTCGTGGGTCGATGAAGAACGCAGCTAATTGCGCGTCAAATTGTGAACTGCAGGACACTTGAACATCGACATTTCGAACGCACATTGCGGTCCTCGGATACTGTTCCCGGACCACTCCTGGCTGAGGGTCGTTTCAAAATCCACGACTGCGCGGCGGACCGTATTACCGTTGCCTCCGACGTGTTCGACACGTCGGACGACCGGACGGTTACCGTCGTCGCAATATCGGCCGGCCTTCTAGCGCGCTCGCGCTGTTCTTCGCTTGCGATGAGATAGCGCAGAGCGTTCGCTTGGCCGCCCGGCCCGATGAGGAACTCGAATTGTACGTTGCGCTGCTGCTCCTGCTGCTGCTGCTGTTAATAATAATAATAGTAGTAGTAGTACTAATAGTAGTAGTAGGCGGCGACGATAGTTCGTTTCTCTAAAATATCCATACCTAACGGACGATAGACGTGTGTGTGCGAGGATATATGAGAACCCCGCCCGCCGACACGATGTTATGAATCCCGTGCTAATTATTGTATTGTAATTAACAAGCGGACGGACATCGTGCGTCGTGTGTGTACAGCGGGTGTCGTCGTATGTCCTAGACACCACGAAAAATTGCCGCGTTCCGACGGCTGATGCTCCTCGCTTGAATCCCGTCGATATATACGTGTATATACGTATACACGTATGATGTATACGGCGAAGCGAGAATGCATATAGCATTAAAAGGATGTCGCGTGCGAAACGGTCGTCGTATCGTAGATTGATATATATATACAGACGTCAGACCTTCGCTATACGCGTCCCAGCCGTTGGCCGGTGAGCGTTCATATCGTTAACGCGACCTCAGAGCAGGTGAGATTACCCGCTGAATTTAAGCATATTACTAAGCGGAGGAAAAGAAACTAACTAGGATTCCCCTAGTAGCGGCGAGCGAACAGGGAAGAGCCCAGCACCGAATCCCGCGGCCGGTTGACGGACGCCGGGAAATGTGGTGTTAGGGAGGATCCGCCATCTCGAGATCGTTCGGTGCGCCCAAGTCCTTCTTGAACGGGGCCACTTACCCATAGAGGGTGCCAGGCCCGTAGTTGGCCGCCGTCGATCGCGGGAGGATCACTCCTCAGAGTCGGGTTGCTTGAGAGTGCAGCCCTAAGCGGGTGGTAAACTCCATCTAAGGCTAAATATGACCACGAGACCGATAGCGAACAAGTACCGTGAGGGAAAGTTGAAAAGAACTTTGAAGAGAGAGTTCAAGAGTACGTGAAACCGTTCAGGGGTAAACCTGAGAAACCCGAAAGGTCGAAAGGGGAGATTCAGCGCGTCCCGGATAACCGCGGCGAGTCGGTGACGAGTGACCGTCGGCGTTCGCGCTGACGGCTCCGTGTCCGTTCCGCCCGCGGCCGAACGCGTGCACTTCTCCCCTGTAGGACGTCGCGACCCGTTGGGCGCCGGTCTAAGGCTTGCGGTTCAGTCCGTTGGAGTTTTTGCTCTAACGGGGCCGCGAATGCCCGGCCGGAGACATACCGACGGTATAATAGAGGCGAGGGGCCGCGATTCGTTCGCGTCCGGCCGATCGCAAGTGCGGACGGAAAATCCGAAATGCGGACCTGGCGCCGCATCCGGATCCGTCCGACTGCTGGCGGCTCGAGTTCTCGGACAGACCCCTATTACACGCCGGTCGGCGGCGCTATAGATTTGGGTACTTTCAGGACCCGTCTTGAAACACGGACCAAGGAGTCTAGCATGTGCGCGAGTCATTGGGACTCTAACGAAACCTAAAGGCGTAATGAAAGTGAAGGTTCGCCTAGCGCGAACCGAGGGAGGATGGACGGTCGAACGTGGCCGTCCCGCACTCCCTGGGCGTCTCGTTCTCATCGCGAGAAGAGGCGCACCAAGAGCGTACACGCTGGGACCCGAAAGATGGTGAACTATGCCTGGTCAGGACGAAGTCAGGGGAAACCCTGATGGAGGTCCGTAGCGATTCTGACGTGCAAATCGATCGTCGGAACTGGGTATAGGGGCGAAAGACTAATCGAACCATCTAGTAGCTGGTTCCCTCCGAAGTTTCCCTCAGGATAGCTGGCGCTCGCTTCTCGCGAGTCTCATTCGGTAAAGCGAATGATTAGAGGCATTGGGGTCGAAACGGCCTCAACCTATTCTCAAACTTTAAATGGGTGAGATCTCCGGCTTGCTTGAACTGTGAAGCCGCGAGATATCGGATCAGAGTGCCAAGTGGGCCACTTTTGGTAAGCAGAACTGGCGCTGTGGGATGAACCAAACGCCGAGTTAAAGCGCCTAAATCGACGCTTATGGGATACCATGAAAGGCGTTGGTAACTTAAGACAGCAGGACGGTGGCCATGGAAGTCGGAATCCGCCAAGGAGTGTGTAACAACTCACCTGCCGAAGTTACTAGCCCTGAAAATGGATGGCGCTGAAGCGTCGTGCTTATACTCTGCCGTCAGCGGCATGTGAGACGGCCCTTATGCGGTCGTCATGAAGCCCTGACGAGTAGGAGGGTCGCGGCGGTGAGCGCAGAAGGACCAGGCGCGAGCCAGTCTGGAGCCGCCGTCGGTGCAGATCTTGGTGGTAGTAGCAAATACTCCAGCGAGGCCCTGGAGGACTGACGTGGAGAAGGGTTTCGTGTGAACAGCCGTTGCACACGAGTCAGTCGATCCTAAGCCATAGGCGAAAGCCGATGTCGATGCGGTGTATCTTTCGGTGTCTGTAAGCGCACGCACGTACGTACGTACGCACGACGCACAATAGCATATATACACGCAGTCAGTCGTATCACGCCACATCCTGCGAGATAGCGCGCGCGCTGCTGCTCTTGCTGTGCTCTGCTGCTACTACTGCTGCTCAGGCGGAGAGACTCACACCCGTCGGGCGAAAGGGAATCCGGTTCCTATTCCGGAACCCGGCAGCGGAACCGTTATTAAGTCGTGCCCTCATTCAGAGAGTTCGTCGGGGCAACCCAAAAGGACCTGGAGACGCCGTCGGGAGATCCGGGAAGAGTTTTCTTTTCTGCATAAGCGCTCGAGTTCCATGGAATCCTCTAGCAGGGAGATATGGTTTGGAGCGCGAAGAGCACCGCAGTTGCGGCGGTGTCCGGATCTTCCCCTCGGACCTTGAAAATCCAGGAGAGGGCCACGTGGAGGCGTCGCGCCGGTTCGTACCCATATCCGCAGCAGGTCTCCAAGGTGAAGAGCCTCTAGTCGATAGAATAATGTAGGTAAGGGAAGTCGGCAAATTGGATCCGTAACTTCGGGATAAGGATTGGCTCTGAGGATCGGGGCGCGTCGGGCTTGGTCGGGAAGCGGGTACTGGCTGACGTGCCGGGCCTGGGCGAGGTGAAGTGGCGTCTCGCGACGTTCGCGGATCCGAGTTCGGTCCCGTGCCTTGGCCTCCCACGGAACTTCCTTGCTGCGAGGCTCGGTGAGCGGTTCGTCCGTTCGCCGGTGTCCTCTTCGGCCGCCATTCAACGATCGGCTCAGAACTGGCACGGACTAGGGGAATCCGACTGTCTAATTAAAACAAAGCATTGCGATGGCCCCTGCGGGTGTTGACGCAATGTGATTTCTGCCCAGTGCTCTGAATGTCAACGTGAAGAAATTCAAGCAAGCGCGGGTAAACGGCGGGAGTAACTATGACTCTTATGACTCTCTGGTCCTGACGAACATGTTGGCGCATTCCAGAGTATTTCGGGAAATCACGGTCACAATACGGGCAGTGGTTGGAGTTGTCGCTGTCGGGTCCACGGCAGTATCTCCGTTGGTGTTGATTAAGGGATTTAGCTGAACCATAGGTGTTACCGCACACACACACGTATCCATTTGGCAAACGGGAGGCATAGCGGAAATTCTCACTAGCTCAATTAATAATTATTTGAAAGTCTACCGCGCGTACAGTGCCATTTGGCAATAGTCTAATGCTTCCGCTCACCGAGAACTTTAGCATCTCATGAGTCGTTGAGTCTAGTTTATTATGTGATGGACTGGCATAAAAACTTCGTTTGCGCAGCCCTCGTTGACCGTCACTTCTTAAAACCGGTGGGGTTAGATAGATTGAACCCCCTTACTACCGCGAGAACCCACTGCGCATGTGTAGATGTAGTGCGCATGCGCGAAAACCGAAGGTGGGGACTTTATTAATTAAGTCGGTTCCGGGGCATGTAAGGACTGTTATGTGATAGTTTCCGATTTTTTCAGGTACCCAGAAGAGGGAGAAAACGCACATTGGAAGATGACCCCCCCCAACCAAACCGTCGGACTGGGCCAAGTATGCGGAGATAGTCTGCCGGGCTGTTCGGGCACTCCCAGTTTAGAAACCCCACCACCGAAACTTATGACGTCACATGAGGCCATAACCAAGCGGACCGCACAGAAGCAACCGGAGCCTCGAAGGAAAGTCAGGTGTACAAAATTTTATGTTTAGTCCTCAATTTCGCGCACCATGTAGATAGAGTCAAGTTCGGTGACTCTGTATATTAGCCTATAAAGAATTTTTAGAAAAGAACATAATCGACAAAAACCGGGCACGTCACATTGTAAGAAACCGAACCATGAATTCAATCCGGAAAAAGTGCATGTTTTTAACAAGGTCACATCGTGGCGGAACAATTTTTAATGGAAAGGAATTTAATTTTATTTAGTTTAATTTGTTTAAACAAGATAATAATGCCGGCTACTGCGACACGAGTGCCAGCATAAAAAATAAAAATAGAAAAAGGAGTTTACCCTATATTAATTATATAATGTTCGCACATCGATTGTCCTCGGACAATTACGCCCGCTAATTGTCTAATTGAATCACCGGTACGCAAACCACCGGACACAACAAAACGATCGACGGTGTTAGTCGTTTAATGTTGTTCTTACACGAATCAGGCAAAGGCCGTTATAACTAGACGGATTTTGGATTTCGTTGAAGAGCACATCTGAAGTCCACGTCCGCTCCTCGACAAGATTTGATAGGACGCCCCCTTCTGGAGTGGGTGGGAATACACTAAGGCCATTCAGCTTAAGGGAAACGCCCTTCCCACCGTGGGAATACCATCCAACCCTGAGGCTGCCAGAAAATGTAGAGCGGGCTGTGACCGCGTCGAGTCACTATCACACGTGCTCCAGAAATGCCCCACGA
>CM043024.1:7786642-7791642 GCA_023690525.1 Holotrichia oblita | reverse complement strand
CAGTTTCGAAAATCCGAAACTACGTCGGAGCAACGCCGACAACGGCGGGTAAACGGCGGGAGTAGAAGCGCCTTACTTAACATATCGGAGGGAAAACGGCGGGAGTAGAAGCGCCTTACTTAACATAGGTAAAAGTTCCCAGCTCCAACTCAGTTTCGAAAATCCGAAACTACGTCGGAGCAACGCCGACAGCGGCGGGTAAACGGCGGGAGTAGAAGCGCCCTTAACATATTAAAGCTCCAACTCAGTTTCGAAAATCCGAAACTACGTCGGAGCAACGCCGACAGCGGTGGGAAAACGGCGGGAGTAGAAGCGCCTTACTTAACATTATCCAGGTAAAAGTTCCCAGCTCCAACTCAGTTTCGAAAATCCGAAACTACGTCGGAGCAACGCCGACAACGGCGGGTAAACGGCGGGAGTAGAAGCGCCTTAACATTATAAAGCTCCAACTCAGTTTCGAAAATCCGAAACTACGTCGGAGCAACGCCGACAACGGCGGGTAAACGGCGGGAGTAGAAGCGCCTTACTTAACATATCCAGGTAAAGTTCCCAGCTCCAACTCAGTTTCGAAAATCCGAAACTACGTCGGAGCAACGCCGACAACGGCGGGTAAACGGCGGGAGTAGAAGCGCCTTACTTAAAGCTCCAACTCAGTTTCGAAAATCCGAAACTACGTCGGAGCAACGCCGACAACGGCGGGTAAACGGCGGGAGTAGAAGCGCCTTACTTAAAGCTCCAACTCAGTTTCGAAAATCCGAAACTACGTCGGAGCAACGCCGACAGCGGAGGGAAAACGGCGGGAGTAGAAGCGCCTTACTTAATATGAACGAATAGGTAAAAGTTCCCAGCTCCGACTCAGTTTCGATGATCGCAACTACGTCGGAGCATACTAGGGCGGAACTGCCCTTTGAGTTGTACTGCATATATCGACGGTCGGCCGTGAGCCGGAGGTTAAACGGGGCCCGTATTACGGGGTTACAATGTCGTCAATCGGCCCAGGTAGCGGCTAACGATGGCATAAGCGCCCAGCGGACGGAAGCTACGATCGGCGACCGCACCTGTCGGACGAAAGCCGATGGTTTAGCGAGGCGGCGCACGAACGTTGGGACCTGACATCGTCACTATATTATGGTAGTAGTGGTCGTCCGATGGCGAGATGTAAGTACGTACGTACAGTGTACGAGAGATGTACCCGTCTTGTTTCGTCGCGTTTCCCGCTACTATCCTACCGGCGGCCGTTCGGGCGTGAGTTGCGGATGTGTGTAATAGGAAATTATTACTGCGAAGCTCCCGCACGGCGGCCATCGCCCAACAATTCGGCGGCGATTGCCATCCTTCATAGTGGCAGTATCGTCGTCGCGCACAGCGTGCCCGCGGGCTACGAGGTCGTTAACCACGTCCGAGTGCTCACTATGCGGCGAAACTCCGACTGGGGGTTTATAAATTATATGTCCGGGCTCCTTGAGAGGGCCGCCCGAGAATATACAATATATGCAACGACTCGCCTCGTACCGAGCGAGAATTTTCAGGATGCCCGTTCGTTAACTCTCTTAATGTTGCAGCCGTGCTCTGCATCGCAAGACGATTTCGATCTAGCGACGGGTGCGAGAGTATGTTCGAGGCCGAATAAGGGCGAAACTAAGATTTCGCCAGCGATTATTGCTATCATGCTATATGTATGTATACGACATGTCTAGGTCGGCGAGAGCGGTCCGTCCGCCGTCGACTGAATTAGTAGACGAAATGCGCCGCGCAGCGTTCGACACGAAACGCTCCCGACGGTCGGGGGGATATAGATGATTGTGTACGGAGCGTATAGAGCGTAGCTGTCGGATCGATATACGGCATCGCTGTCCCAAACCGGGGGTAGTGTCCGTCAGGAAAGGCCGTCATCCGTCAGCTGCCTCCGATATATGTATCTCCTACTCTCATGCCCACCCGTCGCGTTAGCGCAGCGCGTGTACACGTCCTCTGCGTGTTGTTCCGCATAAGTCAAACGGATCTGATCGGAGAGGGCCGATGCACCGGCGCGCTGTCGGCAGACCCCGAGATCCACTTGTAGTAATATTACGGGTGGCTTCTTTATTTAGTCTGTCGTCTGCCGGTCGTCTGGCCGCTCGACGGATATCAGTTCCCTGGTTGATCCTGCCAGTAGTCATATGCTTGTCTCAAAGATTAAGCCATGCATGTCTCAGTACGAGCCGTATTAAGGTGAAACCGCGAAAGGCTCATTAAATCAGTTATGGTTCCTTAGATCGTACCCACATTTACTTGGATAACTGTGGTAATTCTAGAGCTAATACATGCAAACAGAGCTCCGACCGGAGACGGAAGGAGCGCTTTTATTAGATCAAAACCAATCGGTGGCGGGCTCGCCCGTCATCGTACACCTCGGTGACTCTGAATAACTTTTTGCTGATCGCACGGTCTCGCACCGGCGACGCATCTTTCAAATGTCTGCCTTATCAACTGTCGATGGTAGGTTCTGCGCCTACCATGGTTGTAACGGGTAACGGGGAATCAGGGTTCGATTCCGGAGAGGGAGCCTGAGAAACGGCTACCACATCCAAGGAAGGCAGCAGGCGCGCAAATTACCCACTCCCGGCACGGGGAGGTAGTGACGAAAAATAACGATACGGGACTCATCCGAGGCCCCGTAATCGGAATGAGTACACTCTAAACCCTTTAACGAGGATCAATTGGAGGGCAAGTCTGGTGCCAGCAGCCGCGGTAATTCCAGCTCCAATAGCGTATATTAAAGTTGTTGCGGTTAAAAAGCTCGTAGTCGAATTTGTGTCCCGCGCCGCCGGTTCATCGCTCGCGGTGTTTAACTGGCGTGTCCGCGGGACGTCCTGCCGGTGGACTTAGTCCCTCCGGGGGCGGTCCAACTTGAAATCCCACCGCGGTGCTCTTTGCCGAGTGTCGAGGTGGGCCGGCACGTTTACTTTGAACAAATTAGAGTGCTTAAAGCAGGCTAAAACTTTGCCTGAATACTGTGTGCATGGAATAATGGAATAGGACCTCGGTTCTATTTTGTTGGTTTTCGGAACTCCGAGGTAATGATTAATAGGAACGGATGGGGGCATTCGTATTGCGACGTTAGAGGTGAAATTCTTGGATCGTCGCAAGACGGACAGAAGCGAAAGCATTTGCCAAAAACGCTTTCATTGATCAAGAACGAAAGTTAGAGGTTCGAAGGCGATCAGATACCGCCCTAGTTCTAACCATAAACGATGCCAGCTAGCGATCCGCCGACGTTCCTCCGATGACTCGGCGGGCAGCTTCCGGGAAACCAAAGCTTTTGGGTTCCGGGGAAGTATGGTTGCAAAGCTGAAACTTAAAGGAATTGACGGAAGGGCACCACCAGGAGTGGAGCCTGCGGCTTAATTTGACTCAACACGGGAAACCTCACCAGGCCCGGACACCGGAAGGATTGACAGATTGACAGCTCTTTCTTGATTCGGTGGGTGGTGGTGCATGGCCGTTCTTAGTTGGTGGAGCGATTTGTCTGGTTAATTCCGATAACGAACGAGACTCTAGCCTGCTAACTAGGCGTATTCTCGACATCTCAAAGGCCCGCCGGTCCGGCGTTCGCGTCGCGGCCGCGCGCGGTTTTTACTGTCGGCGTACAAATAATTCTTCTTAGAGGGACAGGCGGCGTCTAGCCGCACGAGATTGAGCAATAACAGGTCTGTGATGCCCTTAGATGTTCTGGGCCGCACGCGCGCTACACTGAAGGAATCAGCGTGTCTTCCCTGGCCGAGCGGTCCGGGTAACCCGCTGAACCTCCTTCGTGCTAGGGATTGGGGCTTGCAATTGTTCCCCATGAACGAGGAATTCCCAGTAAGCGCGAGTCATAAGCTCGCGTTGATTACGTCCCTGCCCTTTGTACACACCGCCCGTCGCTACTACCGATTGAATGATTTAGTGAGGTCTTCGGACCGGTGCGCGGTTGCGTTACCACGTCGCCGATGTTGCTGGGAAGATGACCAAACTTGATCATTTAGAGGAAGTAAAAGTCGTAACAAGGTTTCCGTAGGTGAACCTGCGGAAGGATCATTACCGTTTTCTAAGCCAACTAGTGCGAAGAAACGCAAACATTACGTTTGAGATGTATGAAATGTACTACTGCATAATAATACTGCACGTACTACACACTAGATCGAACTGATTGTTTGAACTGATTGTCGAACTGCTTCTTTTTGAACTGATCGTTTGAACTGATTTTCTTCGAACTGATTTTTATAAAAGTGTGCGCGGATAAAGTGTTGTGTGACGATGTTACGCGGATCTCTCCCGCCGGCACGCCCGATG
Source organism: Holotrichia oblita (assembly GCA_023690525.1). Classification (NCBI taxonomy): domain Eukaryota; kingdom Metazoa; phylum Arthropoda; class Insecta; order Coleoptera; family Scarabaeidae; genus Holotrichia; species Holotrichia oblita. The sequence goes on along the minus strand of CM043024.1, from coordinate 7,787,328 downwards.
CCGTGCGATCGAAGGTCCCGCCGCATTCGTTAGCAGCCGTATCTCCCAGGTACCTAGGGTGTGTGTGTGTATTTGTATCACCCTCCGTCTCTCTTGGTCTGGAATCTGTACCGCACGCGTGCCTCGCCTTCCGCGTCTCCCCACATTGTGTGCAGAGATGAAGTGATGTTTGGCGCGCTAAGCGGGCGCAGCGAGAGAGGAGATATGATCGTACCGCACCCGGTCAGGACCGTTCGCGGCAGTAGCCGTTCCCCGGAACTTCGCGCGCCGCGCGCTACAGACAGTATGTAGCTCGCGTGCAGTGTTCGAAGCCGCAGTGGTACGACGGCGAAGAAAAGTCGCCGCGGGTCCGATGGTGTTTAAATGAATTTCGCCACGGGAGCGCAACGCTACGAAACGGTGTTAATCGTTCGTACGTCTATCACACGCCGTGTTTACCACACGATTAGCCGTAAACTAAACGTGCATTTCTGCACTGTTTAGTTTACAACACATACACACAGAGTACGCTTGCCATCGTATATACGATAATAATTTCGTAAGAGATGCGCTGCGTCGATATGAGCGGATACGCGCGGCGAAGAACGTAAGAGAATGTGGCTGCGCGTTCGGGTCTCGCCGTCGTCTCGACTACCGTGCGCGTCGACGACGATGTGTGTACTGTACCCGGCGGTGCGCGCGCTTCC
>CM043024.1:7779142-7781642 GCA_023690525.1 Holotrichia oblita | reverse complement strand
GTTGAATAAAAGAGGAACAAAGTGACTTGTAAATGTGCGGGAGTGCGTAAATTGTGCGAAAGGACGCGGTGAGCATTTTAGTGCTTAGTTCATGAAAATCGGTCAATAAACAAAAAAGATATTTAGATTTGAAGATTTCTCATAGGCAAATTTTGAAAAAGGCGCCGCGACGGCGTTAGGCGTCGGAATTTCGTAATTCTGGCGGCGCTATCGGATAGTGCGGAAAAAAGTGATAAAGCTTAACCAAAAGGCCGACGCGCAAATTCACGTAAGGTAACGTTTTGCGGGCAAAAAACTATAGTGCAAATTGACAAAATTTAAGCGGTTTCGATTATAATAGAAAAACGTTAGTGCAGGTGTTCCCTTTGTCTACGAGACCGAGAGCGTCGGTAAAAGGATTAACCAAGTACAAAGCGAAGCCGCCAAGAGCGGCTAGTTACCGAAAAGAACATAGAAGAGCCGCAACGGTATAAAGATAGAAATGGGTGATAAACGGAAAGATGTAGACCCAGTGGCGTATACACAAAGGGGGTCAACATTTAGGAAACCAGCGGCGTCGGATAAGGAACTGGAAGTGGAAGACAAAGACGAGGAGGCGTACGCCGACGAGGGAGAAAATGGAAGTTCCTACAGCTACTCGGGCGAAATGAGGGAAATTAGGAGTGAATTGGAAAATATATTCGCAAACGAGAGCTATAAGATCAATAAAGCGGCAGCCAGAGCCGTTATGATACAATACGGCAGAGTAGAGGCGATGGCTATGCGGCTGTCTGAAAAGGTCTGCAGACTAGAGGGGAGGCTGTCGGAACGGCAAGAAATTGAAAAGGCGCTGGAACGAGCAAGTTCCATAAGGAGAGTGGAACAAGAAGAAAATACGAGCATGAGAAGGACATATGCAGACAAAGCCAAAGCCACCCCGAAAATAGCCATAGTCAAGGCCACAAGGGAGGAGGAAATAAAGGACAGCGAGGAGCTGAAGAGGAAAATAAAAGAAAAAGTGGGAGAAGACGCTGGTGACATTAAAATTAGGAATCTGAGGATGTTAAGGGATAAAAGGGTTTTAGTAGAGACCGATACGGACAAAGACCTCGAGCTACTTAAGGAAAAGATAGCGGGTGATAGGGACATAGAAATGAAGGCACCACAAAGAGTCCGACCTAAACTCATAATTTACGATGTGCGCAGCGAATACACAGAAGATGAATTTCTGAAGCAATTAATGGCAAAAAATCTGGGACAGTTAGAGGAGGGAGAAAGAAGGAACCTGAGGGTAGCCTACAAGACTGGACCGAAGGGAAAGGACCACGCTCATGTTGTGATAGAGGTTAGTGGAACAATTAGAGACACACTGCTAAGGAGGGGCAGAGTATATCTAGGATGGGACTCTCTAAAAGTCAGGGACTGGGATAGACTCACGAGGTGCTACAAGTGCCAAGGCTTTGGCCACGTGGCTAAGAGATGCGGGAGAGACGTTTTCTGTGGGCACTGCGGCAAAAAAGGCCACACTTACAAAGAGTGCGAGAATAAACAGGAGCCTCCAAAGTGCGCGAATTGTTTAGGAAAGGGCAAGCCAGCGGACCATAAGGTAACAGCGAAGGAATGTGTAGAGTTTATAAGGGCATCGGAGAATCAGTGCGCCCGCGTAGATTATTCCTAATGGCCACACAAAACTATTTATACAGTAACAATCAGCGAACTGGACTCAGAGTGCTACAGATAAACGTGGGAAGGGGAAGAGCTAGTGCGGAAGTTGCGGCTAGGTTCATGCGAGACAGCGATATAGACGTAGTGTGTGTGCAAGAGCCTTTTTGGAACTGGTCGGCATGGGAAGAGATGGGGCAGTGTGTAGGCGAACAGGGAGGGAAAGTTTTAACGGTCATAAAGCAAGGCTTCAGGGTGATAGTAAGGGAGGAGTGCATGGGACCGAATGTGGTGGCAGTAACAATAGAGCGAGACAACAAGAAAATCGGCATCGTTAATATGTATTTGGAACCAGTGAAAGAGATACAGACTCTGTTACACCGGACATCGGGAGTGCTAAAGTGCGAATTCGGAGTGATAATCGCGGGAGACCTTAACGCGAGAAGCGTGGCGTGGGGAGACACGGTGACCAACGCTAGAGGAGAGGAAATCTTGGATTGGTCGTCAAGAGAGTCGCTCAGCATTTATAATGAGACAATAAGCCTTCCGACGTTTGAAACCTTAAATGGCAAAAGTTGGGTTGACCTCACCCTGGGGAACAATAAGGTAAGGCTGGAAAGCTGGGAGGTGCTCCAGGAAGACTTTCTAAGTGATCACAGGGGAGTGCTGAGCGTATACGAGTGGAGTGCGCACGGTAAAACGCGAATTAAAGGAAATAAGAGGTTTACGAGATACGGTGTAAAGTGGGAGGTCTTCTCGGAGAAGATCCAAACTGAAGTAGACAGACGAAACGGACAGGAAGGAGACCCCAGCGAGTGGCTACAACATACGGCGCTAGAAGCGGCAAAGATAGCGTTTA
>CM043024.1:7761642-7774142 GCA_023690525.1 Holotrichia oblita | reverse complement strand
ACTTGCCCCATGGTGAGGAGAAGTGTCCCGTCGTTATTATATGGCCCTTGATATAATTAACAAGGCACGAAAGTTAGCCATAGACTAATAAGGCTAACCAAACGAGAGCTGCCATGATACGTAATATGTGTATGTACGTGTATGAGGCGCACCAAGTGCGGCCAGAGAAATGAATATGCGAGAGGGAGTACTGGCTCGCAACATCCTGTTGAGCTCCAAATATATATTTCATATTGTACATTATACATTATATATATATATATATATATATATTATATATATACAGCAGAGACAGACACGGAAAAGATAAAAGATAAGAGCTCTGAGAGAAAGGAACTCTGAGAAAATCGGAGAAAGAAAGTGTCCAGACCTCTCTCTGTTGAGTCAGTCAGTTGTCGAGTTAGTTTTAGAGTTTGACGACGGGGAGCGCGCAAAAAGCGCTAGAGAGACAAGAGAACAAACGACAAGCCGTCAGAGTTGCGCGAAAGGAGTTGGGTTTTAAGGAGAGAGAGGAGGAGAAAGGCTTAGGTAAACGAGCTCCGACTCAGTTTCGTGGGACTTTAATGTCCGCGTCCAAAGTAGTAGTCCCCCCCCCCCCCCTCCCCCCTCCCCCCAGCCCTACCAAAAAGAGGATGAAAATGCGCGCCCGGCTATGGGCGCGCAATGTTCGCTCGCGGTCGCCAGCAAGCGCAAGCGCAAACGCGGGCGCGGCGACGCGACTTTTCGCGGCATCGCCGCGCGCTCGCGCGCCAACTCGCGCTTTTGCGCGAAATCACCCCCGTCGTCGATTCTCGCCGCCGGCTCGAAACTGCGTCGGAGCTTCGATAGCTCCGAGTTAGTTTCGTGAGGACAGTGGCGCACTACGTCGGGGGTGTACCTCGTCCCGCGGAAATAGACGCAGCTCCGAAGTAGTTTCGCCCGATCCAACTCCGTCGGAGCTCAAAACCCGCGGAATCGACGCATCGCTCCGACGGAGTTTCGATATAAAGACGATCGCCGGTGATATCCTGCCTCCTCCGATGGAGTTTCGCAAAATCGAAACTACCTCGGACCGCCGGCAGCTACGCGCTAGTTTAGTTAAAAACGAGAACGCAACTGCGTCGGAGCCGACCTGTCGTGTTGTTGGATAGGCGTCGATAGTTCCCTGCTCTGTTCCGATGCAGACAGTTGGATTGAACCCGGACTTGTCAACCGGCGGTGAACGGCGAAAGTCGAGGTGCTTCGCCAGATGAGCGTTCAAGCCCCTACTATCTATCTATCGGTCTATCTTGCCGTCAATAGGTAGTGGAACTAAAATTGATTTCTAGCTCCGACGTAGTTGCGACGCCCGCAACTACGTCGGAACAACATCGCCTTCCGACAGTTGACGGGAAAACGGCGGGAGTAGAAGCGCCTTACTTAAAGCTCCAACTCAGTTTCGAAAATCCGAAACTACGTCGGAGCAACGCCGACAACGGCGGGTAAACGGCGGGAGTAGAAGCGCCTTACTTAACATATCCAGGTAAAAGTTCCCAGCTCCAACTCAGTTTCGAAAATCCGAAACTACGTCGGAGCAACGCCGACAACGGCGGGTAAACGGCGGGAGTAGAAGCGCCTTACTTAACATTATCCAGGTAAAAGTTCCCAGCTCCAACTCAGTTTCGAAAATCCGAAACTACGTCGGAGCAACGACGACAGCGGAGGGAAAACGGCGGGAGTAGAAGCGCCTTACTTAACATATCCAGGTAAAAGCTCCAACTCAGTTTCGAAAATCCGAAACTACGTCGGAGCAACCAACTCGGGTAAACGGCGGGAGTAGAAGCGCCTTACTTAACATTATCCAGGAAAAGTTCCCAGCTCCAACTCAGTTTCGAAAATCCGAAACTACGTCGGAGCAACGACGACAGCGGAGGGAAAACGGCGGGAGTAGAAGCGCCTTACTTAACATATCCAGGTAAAAGTTCCCAGCTCCAACTCAGTTTCGAAAATCCGAAACTACGTCGGAGCAACGCCGACAGCGGCGGGTAAACGGCGGGAGTAGAAGCGCCTTACTTAAAGCTCCAACTCAGTTTCGAAAATCCGAAACTACGTCGGAGCAACGCCGACAACGGCGGGTAAACGGCGGGAGTAGAAGCGCCTTACTTAACATTATCCAGGTAAAAGTTCCCAGCTCCAACTCAGTTTCGAAAATCCGAAACTACGTCGGAGCAACGACGACAGCGGAGGGAAAACGGCGGGAGTAGAAGCGCCTTACTTAACATATCCAGGTAAAAGTTCCCAGCTCCAACTCAGTTTCGAAAATCCGAAACTACGTCGGAGCAACGACGACAGCGGAGGGAAAACGGCGGGAGTAGAAGCGCCTTACTTAAAGCTCCAACTCAGTTTCGAAAATCCGAAACTACGTCGGAGCAACGCCGACAACGGCGGGTAAACGGCGGGAGTAGAAGCGCCTTACTTAACATATCCAGGTAAAAGTTCCCAGCTCCAACTCAGTTTCGAAAATCCGAAACTACGTCGGAGCAACGCCGACAGCGGCGGGTAAACGGCGGGAGTAGAAGCGCCTTACTTAAAGCTCCAACTCAGTTTCGAAAATCCGAAACTACGTCGGAGCAACGCCGACAGCGGTGGGAAAACGGCGGGAGTAGAAGCGCCTTACTTAACATTATCCAGGTAAAAGTTCCCAGCTCCAACTCAGTTTCGAAAATCCGAAACTACGTCGGAGCAACGCCGACAACGGCGGGTAAACGGCGGGAGTAGAAGCGCCTTACTTAAAGCTCCAACTCAGTTTCGAAAATCCGAAACTACGTCGGAGCAACGCCGACAACGGCGGGTAAACGGCGGGAGTAGAAGCGCCTTACTTAACATATCCAGGTAAAAGTTCCCAGCTCCAACTCAGTTTCGAAAATCCGAAACTACGTCGGAGCAACGCCGACAACGGCGGGTAAACGGCGGGAGTAGAAGCGCCTTACTTAAAGCTCCAACTCAGTTTCGAAAATCCGAAACTACGTCGGAGCAACGCCGACAACGGCGGGTAAACGGCGGGAGTAGAAGCGCCTTACTTAAAGCTCCAACTCAGTTTCGAAAATCCGAAACTACGTCGGAGCAACGCCGACAGCGGAGGGAAAACGGCGGGAGTAGAAGCGCCTTACTTAATATGAACGAATAGGTAAAAGTTCCCAGCTCCGACTCAGTTTCGATGATCGCAACTACGTCGGAGCATACTAGGGCGGAACTGCCCTTTGAGTTGTACTGCATATATCGACGGTCGGCCGTGAGCCGGAGGTTAAACGGGGCCCGTATTACGGGGTTACAATGTCGTCAATCGGCCCAGGTAGCGGCTAACGATGGCATAAGCGCCCAGCGGACGGAAGCTACGATCGGCGACCGCACCTGTCGGACGAAAGCCGATGGTTTAGCGAGGCGGCGCACGAACGTTGGGACCTGACATCGTCACTATATTATGGTAGTAGTGGTCGTCCGATGGCGAGATGTAAGTACGTACGTACAGTGTACGAGAGATGTACCCGTCTTGTTTCGTCGCGTTTCCCGCTACTATCCTACCGGCGGCCGTTCGGGCGTGAGTTGCGGATGTGTGTAATAGGAAATTATTACTGCGAAGCTCCCGCACGGCGGCCATCGCCCAACAATTCGGCGGCGATTGCCATCCTTCATAGTGGCAGTATCGTCGTCGCGCACAGCGTGCCCGCGGGCTACGAGGTCGTTAACCACGTCCGAGTGCTCACTATGCGGCGAAACTCCGACTGGGGGTTTATAAATTATATGTCCGGGCTCCTTGAGAGGGCCGCCCGAGAATATACAATATATGCAACGACTCGCCTCGTACCGAGCGAGAATTTTCAGGATGCCCGTTCGTTAACTCTCTTAATGTTGCAGCCGTGCTCTGCATCGCAAGACGATTTCGATCTAGCGACGGGTGCGAGAGTATGTTCGAGGCCGAATAAGGGCGAAACTAAGATTTCGCCAGCGATTATTGCTATCATGCTATATGTATGTATACGACATGTCTAGGTCGGCGAGAGCGGTCCGTCCGCCGTCGACTGAATTAGTAGACGAAATGCGCCGCGCAGCGTTCGACACGAAACGCTCCCGACGGTCGGGGGGATATAGATGATTGTGTACGGAGCGTATAGAGCGTAGCTGTCGGATCGATATACGGCATCGCTGTCCCAAACCGGGGGTAGTGTCCGTCAGGAAAGGCCGTCATCCGTCAGCTGCCTCCGATATATGTATCTCCTACTCTCATGCCCACCCGTCGCGTTAGCGCAGCGCGTGTACACGTCCTCTGCGTGTTGTTCCGCATAAGTCAAACGGATCTGATCGGAGAGGGCCGATGCACCGGCGCGCTGTCGGCAGACCCCGAGATCCACTTGTAGTAATATTACGGGTGGCTTCTTTATTTAGTCTGTCGTCTGCCGGTCGTCTGGCCGCTCGACGGATATCAGTTCCCTGGTTGATCCTGCCAGTAGTCATATGCTTGTCTCAAAGATTAAGCCATGCATGTCTCAGTACGAGCCGTATTAAGGTGAAACCGCGAAAGGCTCATTAAATCAGTTATGGTTCCTTAGATCGTACCCACATTTACTTGGATAACTGTGGTAATTCTAGAGCTAATACATGCAAACAGAGCTCCGACCGGAGACGGAAGGAGCGCTTTTATTAGATCAAAACCAATCGGTGGCGGGCTCGCCCGTCATCGTACACCTCGGTGACTCTGAATAACTTTTTGCTGATCGCACGGTCTCGCACCGGCGACGCATCTTTCAAATGTCTGCCTTATCAACTGTCGATGGTAGGTTCTGCGCCTACCATGGTTGTAACGGGTAACGGGGAATCAGGGTTCGATTCCGGAGAGGGAGCCTGAGAAACGGCTACCACATCCAAGGAAGGCAGCAGGCGCGCAAATTACCCACTCCCGGCACGGGGAGGTAGTGACGAAAAATAACGATACGGGACTCATCCGAGGCCCCGTAATCGGAATGAGTACACTCTAAACCCTTTAACGAGGATCAATTGGAGGGCAAGTCTGGTGCCAGCAGCCGCGGTAATTCCAGCTCCAATAGCGTATATTAAAGTTGTTGCGGTTAAAAAGCTCGTAGTCGAATTTGTGTCCCGCGCCGCCGGTTCATCGCTCGCGGTGTTTAACTGGCGTGTCCGCGGGACGTCCTGCCGGTGGACTTAGTCCCTCCGGGGGCGGTCCAACTTGAAATCCCACCGCGGTGCTCTTTGCCGAGTGTCGAGGTGGGCCGGCACGTTTACTTTGAACAAATTAGAGTGCTTAAAGCAGGCTAAAACTTTGCCTGAATACTGTGTGCATGGAATAATGGAATAGGACCTCGGTTCTATTTTGTTGGTTTTCGGAACTCCGAGGTAATGATTAATAGGAACGGATGGGGGCATTCGTATTGCGACGTTAGAGGTGAAATTCTTGGATCGTCGCAAGACGGACAGAAGCGAAAGCATTTGCCAAAAACGCTTTCATTGATCAAGAACGAAAGTTAGAGGTTCGAAGGCGATCAGATACCGCCCTAGTTCTAACCATAAACGATGCCAGCTAGCGATCCGCCGACGTTCCTCCGATGACTCGGCGGGCAGCTTCCGGGAAACCAAAGCTTTTGGGTTCCGGGGAAGTATGGTTGCAAAGCTGAAACTTAAAGGAATTGACGGAAGGGCACCACCAGGAGTGGAGCCTGCGGCTTAATTTGACTCAACACGGGAAACCTCACCAGGCCCGGACACCGGAAGGATTGACAGATTGACAGCTCTTTCTTGATTCGGTGGGTGGTGGTGCATGGCCGTTCTTAGTTGGTGGAGCGATTTGTCTGGTTAATTCCGATAACGAACGAGACTCTAGCCTGCTAACTAGGCGTATTCTCGACATCTCAAAGGCCCGCCGGTCCGGCGTTCGCGTCGCGGCCGCGCGCGGTTTTTACTGTCGGCGTACAAATAATTCTTCTTAGAGGGACAGGCGGCGTCTAGCCGCACGAGATTGAGCAATAACAGGTCTGTGATGCCCTTAGATGTTCTGGGCCGCACGCGCGCTACACTGAAGGAATCAGCGTGTCTTCCCTGGCCGAGCGGTCCGGGTAACCCGCTGAACCTCCTTCGTGCTAGGGATTGGGGCTTGCAATTGTTCCCCATGAACGAGGAATTCCCAGTAAGCGCGAGTCATAAGCTCGCGTTGATTACGTCCCTGCCCTTTGTACACACCGCCCGTCGCTACTACCGATTGAATGATTTAGTGAGGTCTTCGGACCGGTGCGCGGTTGCGTTACCACGTCGCCGATGTTGCTGGGAAGATGACCAAACTTGATCATTTAGAGGAAGTAAAAGTCGTAACAAGGTTTCCGTAGGTGAACCTGCGGAAGGATCATTACCGTTTTCTAAGCCAACTAGTGCGAAGAAACGCAAACATTACGTTTGAGATGTATGAAATGTACTACTGCATAATAATACTGCACGTACTACACACTAGATCGAACTGATTGTTTGAACTGATTGTCGAACTGCTTCTTTTTGAACTGATCGTTTGAACTGATTTTCTTCGAACTGATTTTTATAAAAGTGTGCGCGGATAAAGTGTTGTGTGACGATGTTACGCGGATCTCTCCCGCCGGCACGCCCGATGCCGTGCGATCGAAGGTCCCGCCGCATTCGTTAGCAGCCGTATCTCCCAGGTACCTAGGGTGTGTGTGTGTATTTGTATCACCCTCCGTCTCTCTTGGTCTGGAATCTGTACCGCACGCGTGCCTCGCCTTCCGCGTCTCCCCACATTGTGTGCAGAGATGAAGTGATGTTTGGCGCGCTAAGCGGGCGCAGCGAGAGAGGAGATATGATCGTACCGCACCCGGTCAGGACCGTTCGCGGCAGTAGCCGTTCCCCGGAACTTCGCGCGCCGCGCGCTACAGACAGTATGTAGCTCGCGTGCAGTGTTCGAAGCCGCAGTGGTACGACGGCGAAGAAAAGTCGCCGCGGGTCCGATGGTGTTTAAATGAATTTCGCCACGGGAGCGCAACGCTACGAAACGGTGTTAATCGTTCGTACGTCTATCACACGCCGTGTTTACCACACGATTAGCCGTAAACTAAACGTGCATTTCTGCACTGTTTAGTTTACAACACATACACACAGAGTACGCTTGCCATCGTATATACGATAATAATTTCGTAAGAGATGCGCTGCGTCGATATGAGCGGATACGCGCGGCGAAGAACGTAAGAGAATGTGGCTGCGCGTTCGGGTCTCGCCGTCGTCTCGACTACCGTGCGCGTCGACGACGATGTGTGTACTGTACCCGGCGGTGCGCGCGCTTCCTGTTATACGTACCTCGCGCGGCGCCAATCGGCGACGAAACGTCTACGAATTATTAAATATTTTGAAAAAGATTACCCTGAACGGTGGATCACTTGGCTCGTGGGTCGATGAAGAACGCAGCTAATTGCGCGTCAAATTGTGAACTGCAGGACACTTGAACATCGACATTTCGAACGCACATTGCGGTCCTCGGATACTGTTCCCGGACCACTCCTGGCTGAGGGTCGTTTCAAAATCCACGACTGCGCGGCGGACCGTATTACCGTTGCCTCCGACGTGTTCGACACGTCGGACGACCGGACGGTTACCGTCGTCGCAATATCGGCCGGCCTTCTAGCGCGCTCGCGCTGTTCTTCGCTTGCGATGAGATAGCGCAGAGCGTTCGCTTGGCCGCCCGGCCCGATGAGGAACTCGAATTGTACGTTGCGCTGCTGCTCCTGCTGCTGCTGCTGTTAATAATAATAATAGTAGTAGTAGTACTAATAGTAGTAGTAGGCGGCGACGATAGTTCGTTTCTCTAAAATATCCATACCTAACGGACGATAGACGTGTGTGTGCGAGGATATATGAGAACCCCGCCCGCCGACACGATGTTATGAATCCCGTGCTAATTATTGTATTGTAATTAACAAGCGGACGGACATCGTGCGTCGTGTGTGTACAGCGGGTGTCGTCGTATGTCCTAGACACCACGAAAAATTGCCGCGTTCCGACGGCTGATGCTCCTCGCTTGAATCCCGTCGATATATACGTGTATATACGTATACACGTATGATGTATACGGCGAAGCGAGAATGCATATAGCATTAAAAGGATGTCGCGTGCGAAACGGTCGTCGTATCGTAGATTGATATATATATACAGACGTCAGACCTTCGCTATACGCGTCCCAGCCGTTGGCCGGTGAGCGTTCATATCGTTAACGCGACCTCAGAGCAGGTGAGATTACCCGCTGAATTTAAGCATATTACTAAGCGGAGGAAAAGAAACTAACTAGGATTCCCCTAGTAGCGGCGAGCGAACAGGGAAGAGCCCAGCACCGAATCCCGCGGCCGGTTGACGGACGCCGGGAAATGTGGTGTTAGGGAGGATCCGCCATCTCGAGATCGTTCGGTGCGCCCAAGTCCTTCTTGAACGGGGCCACTTACCCATAGAGGGTGCCAGGCCCGTAGTTGGCCGCCGTCGATCGCGGGAGGATCACTCCTCAGAGTCGGGTTGCTTGAGAGTGCAGCCCTAAGCGGGTGGTAAACTCCATCTAAGGCTAAATATGACCACGAGACCGATAGCGAACAAGTACCGTGAGGGAAAGTTGAAAAGAACTTTGAAGAGAGAGTTCAAGAGTACGTGAAACCGTTCAGGGGTAAACCTGAGAAACCCGAAAGGTCGAAAGGGGAGATTCAGCGCGTCCCGGATAACCGCGGCGAGTCGGTGACGAGTGACCGTCGGCGTTCGCGCTGACGGCTCCGTGTCCGTTCCGCCCGCGGCCGAACGCGTGCACTTCTCCCCCTGTAGGACGTCGCGACCCGTTGGGCGCCGGTCTAAGGCTTGCGGTTCAGTCCGTTGGAGTTTTTGCTCTAACGGGGCCGCGAATGCCCGGCCGGAGACATACCGACGGTATAATAGAGGCGAGGGGCCGCGATTCGTTCGCGTCCGGCCGATCGCAAGTGCGGACGGAAAATCCGAAATGCGGACCTGGCGCCGCATCCGGATCCGTCCGACTGCTGGCGGCTCGAGTTCTCGGACAGACCCCTATTACACGCCGGTCGGCGGCGCTATAGATTTGGGTACTTTCAGGACCCGTCTTGAAACACGGACCAAGGAGTCTAGCATGTGCGCGAGTCATTGGGACTCTAACGAAACCTAAAGGCGTAATGAAAGTGAAGGTTCGCCTAGCGCGAACCGAGGGAGGATGGACGGTCGAACGTGGCCGTCCCGCACTCCCTGGGCGTCTCGTTCTCATCGCGAGAAGAGGCGCACCAAGAGCGTACACGCTGGGACCCGAAAGATGGTGAACTATGCCTGGTCAGGACGAAGTCAGGGGAAACCCTGATGGAGGTCCGTAGCGATTCTGACGTGCAAATCGATCGTCGGAACTGGGTATAGGGGCGAAAGACTAATCGAACCATCTAGTAGCTGGTTCCCTCCGAAGTTTCCCTCAGGATAGCTGGCGCTCGCTTCTCGCGAGTCTCATTCGGTAAAGCGAATGATTAGAGGCATTGGGGTCGAAACGGCCTCAACCTATTCTCAAACTTTAAATGGGTGAGATCTCCGGCTTGCTTGAACTGTGAAGCCGCGAGATATCGGATCAGAGTGCCAAGTGGGCCACTTTTGGTAAGCAGAACTGGCGCTGTGGGATGAACCAAACGCCGAGTTAAAGCGCCTAAATCGACGCTTATGGGATACCATGAAAGGCGTTGGTAACTTAAGACAGCAGGACGGTGGCCATGGAAGTCGGAATCCGCCAAGGAGTGTGTAACAACTCACCTGCCGAAGTTACTAGCCCTGAAAATGGATGGCGCTGAAGCGTCGTGCTTATACTCTGCCGTCAGCGGCATGTGAGACGGCCCTTATGCGGTCGTCATGAAGCCCTGACGAGTAGGAGGGTCGCGGCGGTGAGCGCAGAAGGACCAGGCGCGAGCCAGTCTGGAGCCGCCGTCGGTGCAGATCTTGGTGGTAGTAGCAAATACTCCAGCGAGGCCCTGGAGGACTGACGTGGAGAAGGGTTTCGTGTGAACAGCCGTTGCACACGAGTCAGTCGATCCTAAGCCATAGGCGAAAGCCGATGTCGATGCGGTGTATCTTTCGGTGTCTGTAAGCGCACGCACGTACGTACGTACGCACGACGCACAATAGCATATATACACGCAGTCAGTCGTATCACGCCACATCCTGCGAGATAGCGCGCGCGCTGCTGCTCTTGCTGTGCTCTGCTGCTACTACTGCTGCTCAGGCGGAGAGACTCACACCCGTCGGGCGAAAGGGAATCCGGTTCCTATTCCGGAACCCGGCAGCGGAACCGTTATTAAGTCGTGCCCTCATTCAGAGAGTTCGTCGGGGCAACCCAAAAGGACCTGGAGACGCCGTCGGGAGATCCGGGAAGAGTTTTCTTTTCTGCATAAGCGCTCGAGTTCCATGGAATCCTCTAGCAGGGAGATATGGTTTGGAGCGCGAAGAGCACCGCAGTTGCGGCGGTGTCCGGATCTTCCCCTCGGACCTTGAAAATCCAGGAGAGGGCCACGTGGAGGCGTCGCGCCGGTTCGTACCCATATCCGCAGCAGGTCTCCAAGGTGAAGAGCCTCTAGTCGATAGAATAATGTAGGTAAGGGAAGTCGGCAAATTGGATCCGTAACTTCGGGATAAGGATTGGCTCTGAGGATCGGGGCGCGTCGGGCTTGGTCGGGAAGCGGGTACTGGCTGACGTGCCGGGCCTGGGCGAGGTGAAGTGGCGTCTCGCGACGTTCGCGGATCCGAGTTCGGTCCCGTGCCTTGGCCTCCCACGGAACTTCCTTGCTGCGAGGCTCGGTGAGCGGTTCGTCCGTTCGCCGGTGTCCTCTTCGGCCGCCATTCAACGATCGGCTCAGAACTGGCACGGACTAGGGGAATCCGACTGTCTAATTAAAACAAAGCATTGCGATGGCCCCTGCGGGTGTTGACGCAATGTGATTTCTGCCCAGTGCTCTGAATGTCAACGTGAAGAAATTCAAGCAAGCGCGGGTAAACGGCGGGAGTAACTATGACTCTCCGGATGGGGAGAATCGTAGGCTCCACTAGCTGAAGCTGTGTCGAGTGTGTACCTTCACAGTCAAGTTAGATACCCATCCGCGTCCACCTCCTAGAGTTCTTCTAGGTGCCTCCACGTGGTGAGAGTTGGTAGCCCACCTATTATAGGTGATAGGCAGCTAAAGTGGACAGGAGCGAAACCTCTTTCTCGAGGGCGTAAGAGAGGACGAGTGGTTTACCTTTATATACATTCTAGGCGAGATAAATTTTCCGTCTAGACCTCGTCCCCCTTATATATATATATATACTTGATAGCATGCCCAAAGTTCCGTGTAAGTGCGGCAAAGAATTTGCCACAGAAGCCGGTCTCAAACAACACCTGAGACGGCGTTATTGTAAATATAGGCCAGATGTTGGAGAACATCCCGCTCCCGAGGATGCCAACAATTGCACTTACTGCCCGAGATCCTTTAACACCTATGCCGGGCTAAGACAACACGTACGACTTGCGCACCCAGATGCGTACAACAACGAACTAGAGAAGGTGGCCGAGGATATCGGCAAAGACAAAAGCACTTCCAGATGGTCAGACGCAGAACTGATTGCTATGGCAAAACACGAGATACAATATAAGGGGCATTTTACCAACAGATATCTCCATAGCATTTTTCCTTATAGAACCTTGGAGGCGATTAAAAGTCGGCGTCTTAAAGCCGACTATAAAGATCTAGTTTTGAGCCTAAAAACGGAGGGAGCCGATGCGAGAGATGTGGAGGATGAGTTGGAGGAGGAAGCGGCCGCGGCACCTCCTGAGCCGACAATCGAGCTCGTCGAGGAGTCTATCCTCGATGTTGACTCGTCGGTTCCGGGGTCCTCGCGATCACAACCGCATACACCGTCACCATCAACCTCCCTAACCGAACCGGAAATAATTACCGTCGGTGAGTCCCCGACGGGTACAGATAATACCTATCCGCCCACCAGCGCTGACATATTCACAATCACAGACCCGGTTCGGAAATACCTGACAACATACTTCGAAAACACCGAAGGTTGGTCAGATGAGGATAGGCACCTCTACGATCTCTCCTGTAGGTCCTCCGTGAAGAATGGCAAAGCTTCGGTCCTGCGAGGACTCGAAAATTGGCTCAACCAAGTCCTAAACAGATTAAATGTTCGCAACAATAACTTAGCGGCTCGAGGTAATAGTGGCAAGTACCATCATAACGGGGGAGACAAAGGCAGCTATAGGCGAGGTACGAATAGGGCGTACTTGTACAAAATAGCGCAATCGATGTACAGATCAAATAGGGCCAAGCTTGCCGAACACATATTAGACGGCAAGCCATTAGATGAGATCAGGTCCTATCCGCCTATTGACAGAATAGAGGCCCGATACAAAGAAATTTTTAGCACAGAGTCTCCTCCTGACGATCACCCTATTCTCGATTATAAAACCCACTCGGTCG
>CM043024.1:7754142-7756642 GCA_023690525.1 Holotrichia oblita | reverse complement strand
CCTCTCTCTGTTGAGTCAGTCAGTTGTCGAGTTAGTTTTAGAGTTTGACGACGGGGAGCGCGCAAAAAGCGCTAGAGAGACAAGAGAACAAACGACAAGCCGTCAGAGTTGCGCGAAAGGAGTTGGGTTTTAAGGAGAGAGAGGAGGAGAAAGGCTTAGGTAAACGAGCTCCGACTCAGTTTCGTGGGACTTTAATGTCCGCGTCCAAAGTAGTAGTCCCCCCCCCTCTCCCCCCCTCCCCCAGCCCTACCAAAAAGAGGATGAAAATGCGCGCCCGGCTATGGGCGCGCAATGTTCGCTCGCGGTCGCCAGCAAGCGCAAGCGCAAACGCGGGCGCGGCGACGCGACTTTTCGCGGCATCGCCGCGCGCTCGCGCGCCAACTCGCGCTTTTGCGCGAAATCACCCCCGTCGTCGATTCTCGCCGCCGGCTCGAAACTGCGTCGGAGCTTCGATAGCTCCGAGTTAGTTTCGTGAGGACAGTGGCGCACTACGTCGGGGGTGTACCTCGTCCCGCGGAAATAGACGCAGCTCCGAAGTAGTTTCGCCCGATCCAACTCCGTCGGAGCTCAAAACCCGCGGAATCGACGCATCGCTCCGACGGAGTTTCGATATAAAGACGATCGCCGGTGATATCCTGCCTCCTCCGATGGAGTTTCGCAAAATCGAAACTACCTCGGACCGCCGGCAGCTACGCGCTAGTTTAGTTAAAAACGAGAACGCAACTGCGTCGGAGCCGACCTGTCGTGTTGTTGGATAGGCGTCGATAGTTCCCTGCATGTTCCGATGCAGACAGTTGGATTGAACCCGGACTTGTCAACCGGCGGTGAACGGCGAAAGTCGAGGTGCTTCGCCAGATGAGCGTTCAAGCCCCTACTATCTATCTATCGGTCTATCTTGCCGTCAATAGGTAGTGGAACTAAAATTGATTTCTAGCTCCGACGTAGTTGCGACGCCCGCAACTACGTCGGAACAACATCGCCTTCCGACAGTTGACGGGAAAACGGCGGGAGTAGAAGCGCCTTACTTAAAGCTCCAACTCAGTTTCGAAAATCCGAAACTACGTCGGAGCAACGCCGACAACGGCGGGTAAACGGCGGGAGTAGAAGCGCCTTACTTAACATATCCAGGTAAAGTTCCCAGCTCCAACTCAGTTTCGAAAATCCGAAACTACGTCGGAGCAACGCCGACAACGGCGGGTAAACGGCGGGAGTAGAAGCGCCTTACTTAACATTATCCAGGTAAAAGTTCCCAGCTCCAACTCAGTTTCGAAAATCCGAAACTACGTCGGAGCAACGACGACAGCGGTTTCGGGAAAACGGCGGGAGAAGCGCCTTACTTAACATATCCAGGTAAAGTTCCCAGCTCCAACTCAGTTTCGAAAATCCGAAACTACGTCGGAGCAACGCCGACAACGGCGGGTAAACGGCGGGAGTAGAAGCGCCTTACTTATTAAAGCTCCAACTCAGTTTCGAAAATCCGAAACTACGTCGGAGCAACGCCGACAACGGCGGGTAAACGGCGGGAGTAGAAGCGCCTTACTTAACATTATCCAGGTAAAAGTTCCCAGCTCCAACTCAGTTTCGAAAATCCGAAACTACGTCGGAGCAACGACGACAGCGGAGGGAAAACGGCGGGAGTAGAAGCGCCTTACTTAACATATCCAGGTAAAAGTTCCCAGCTCCAACTCAGTTTCGAAAATCCGAAACTACGTCGGAGCAACGACGACAGCGGAGGGAAAACGGCGGGAGTAGAAGCGCCTTACTTAACATAAAGCTCCAACTCAGTTTCGAAAATCCGAAACTACGTCGGAGCAACGCCGACAACGGCGGGTAAACGGCGGGAGTAGAAGCGCCTTACTTAACATATCCAGGTAAAAGTTCCCAGCTCCAACTCAGTTTCGAAAATCCGAAACTACGTCGGAGCAACGCCGACAGCGGCGGGTAAACGGCGGGAGTAGAAGCGCCTTACTTAAAGCTCCAACTCAGTTTCGAAAATCCGAAACTACGTCGGAGCAACGCCGACAGCGGTGGGAAAACGGCGGGAGTAGAAGCGCCTTACTTAACATTATCCAGGTAAAGTTCCCAGCTCCAACTCAGTTTCGAAAATCCGAAACTACGTCGGAGCAACGCCGACAACGGCGGGTAAACGGCGGGAGTAGAAGCGCCTTACTTAAAGCTCCAACTCAGTTTCGAAAATCCGAAACTACGTCGGAGCAACGCCGACAACGGCGGGTAAACGGCGGGAGTAGAAGCGCCTTACTTAACATATCCAGGTAAAAGTTCCCAGCTCCAACTCAGTTTCGAAAATCCGAAACTACGTCGGAGCAACGCCGACAACGGCGGGTAAACGGCGGGAGTAGAAGCGCCTTACTTAAAGCTCCAACTCAGTTTCGAAAATCCGAAACTACGTCGGAGCAACGCCGACAACGGCGGGTAAACGGCGGGAGTAGAAGCGCCTTACTTAAAGCTCCAACTCAGTTTCGAAAATCCGAAACTACGT
>CM043024.1:7744142-7749142 GCA_023690525.1 Holotrichia oblita | reverse complement strand
ACGTATGATGTATACGGCGAAGCGAGAATGCATATAGCATTAAAAGGATGTCGCGTGCGAAACGGTCGTCGTATCGTAGATTGATATATATATACAGACGTCAGACCTTCGCTATACGCGTCCCAGCCGTTGGCCGGTGAGCGTTCATATCGTTAACGCGACCTCAGAGCAGGTGAGATTACCCGCTGAATTTAAGCATATTACTAAGCGGAGGAAAAGAAACTAACTAGGATTCCCCTAGTAGCGGCGAGCGAACAGGGAAGAGCCCAGCACCGAATCCCGCGGCCGGTTGACGGACGCCGGGAAATGTGGTGTTAGGGAGGATCCGCCATCTCGAGATCGTTCGGTGCGCCCAAGTCCTTCTTGAACGGGGCCACTTACCCATAGAGGGTGCCAGGCCCGTAGTTGGCCGCCGTCGATCGCGGGAGGATCACTCCTCAGAGTCGGGTTGCTTGAGAGTGCAGCCCTAAGCGGGTGGTAAACTCCATCTAAGGCTAAATATGACCACGAGACCGATAGCGAACAAGTACCGTGAGGGAAAGTTGAAAAGAACTTTGAAGAGAGAGTTCAAGAGTACGTGAAACCGTTCAGGGGTAAACCTGAGAAACCCGAAAGGTCGAAAGGGGAGATTCAGCGCGTCCCGGATAACCGCGGCGAGTCGGTGACGAGTGACCGTCGGCGTTCGCGCTGACGGCTCCGTGTCCGTTCCGCCCGCGGCCGAACGCGTGCACTTCTCCCCTGTAGGACGTCGCGACCCGTTGGGCGCCGGTCTAAGGCTTGCGGTTCAGTCCGTTGGAGTTTTTGCTCTAACGGGGCCGCGAATGCCCGGCCGGAGACATACCGACGGTATAATAGAGGCGAGGGGCCGCGATTCGTTCGCGTCCGGCCGATCGCAAGTGCGGACGGAAAATCCGAAATGCGGACCTGGCGCCGCATCCGGATCCGTCCGACTGCTGGCGGCTCGAGTTCTCGGACAGACCCCTATTACACGCCGGTCGGCGGCGCTATAGATTTGGGTACTTTCAGGACCCGTCTTGAAACACGGACCAAGGAGTCTAGCATGTGCGCGAGTCATTGGGACTCTAACGAAACCTAAAGGCGTAATGAAAGTGAAGGTTCGCCTAGCGCGAACCGAGGGAGGATGGACGGTCGAACGTGGCCGTCCCGCACTCCCTGGGCGTCTCGTTCTCATCGCGAGAAGAGGCGCACCAAGAGCGTACACGCTGGGACCCGAAAGATGGTGAACTATGCCTGGTCAGGACGAAGTCAGGGGAAACCCTGATGGAGGTCCGTAGCGATTCTGACGTGCAAATCGATCGTCGGAACTGGGTATAGGGGCGAAAGACTAATCGAACCATCTAGTAGCTGGTTCCCTCCGAAGTTTCCCTCAGGATAGCTGGCGCTCGCTTCTCGCGAGTCTCATTCGGTAAAGCGAATGATTAGAGGCATTGGGGTCGAAACGGCCTCAACCTATTCTCAAACTTTAAATGGGTGAGATCTCCGGCTTGCTTGAACTGTGAAGCCGCGAGATATCGGATCAGAGTGCCAAGTGGGCCACTTTTGGTAAGCAGAACTGGCGCTGTGGGATGAACCAAACGCCGAGTTAAAGCGCCTAAATCGACGCTTATGGGATACCATGAAAGGCGTTGGTAACTTAAGACAGCAGGACGGTGGCCATGGAAGTCGGAATCCGCCAAGGAGTGTGTAACAACTCACCTGCCGAAGTTACTAGCCCTGAAAATGGATGGCGCTGAAGCGTCGTGCTTATACTCTGCCGTCAGCGGCATGTGAGACGGCCCTTATGCGGTCGTCATGAAGCCCTGACGAGTAGGAGGGTCGCGGCGGTGAGCGCAGAAGGACCAGGCGCGAGCCAGTCTGGAGCCGCCGTCGGTGCAGATCTTGGTGGTAGTAGCAAATACTCCAGCGAGGCCCTGGAGGACTGACGTGGAGAAGGGTTTCGTGTGAACAGCCGTTGCACACGAGTCAGTCGATCCTAAGCCATAGGCGAAAGCCGATGTCGATGCGGTGTATCTTTCGGTGTCTGTAAGCGCACGCACGTACGTACGTACGCACGACGCACAATAGCATATATACACGCAGTCAGTCGTATCACGCCACATCCTGCGAGATAGCGCGCGCGCTGCTGCTCTTGCTGTGCTCTGCTGCTACTACTGCTGCTCAGGCGGAGAGACTCACACCCGTCGGGCGAAAGGGAATCCGGTTCCTATTCCGGAACCCGGCAGCGGAACCGTTATTAAGTCGTGCCCTCATTCAGAGAGTTCGTCGGGGCAACCCAAAAGGACCTGGAGACGCCGTCGGGAGATCCGGGAAGAGTTTTCTTTTCTGCATAAGCGCTCGAGTTCCATGGAATCCTCTAGCAGGGAGATATGGTTTGGAGCGCGAAGAGCACCGCAGTTGCGGCGGTGTCCGGATCTTCCCCTCGGACCTTGAAAATCCAGGAGAGGGCCACGTGGAGGCGTCGCGCCGGTTCGTACCCATATCCGCAGCAGGTCTCCAAGGTGAAGAGCCTCTAGTCGATAGAATAATGTAGGTAAGGGAAGTCGGCAAATTGGATCCGTAACTTCGGGATAAGGATTGGCTCTGAGGATCGGGGCGCGTCGGGCTTGGTCGGGAAGCGGGTACTGGCTGACGTGCCGGGCCTGGGCGAGGTGAAGTGGCGTCTCGCGACGTTCGCGGATCCGAGTTCGGTCCCGTGCCTTGGCCTCCCACGGAACTTCCTTGCTGCGAGGCTCGGTGAGCGGTTCGTCCGTTCGCCGGTGTCCTCTTCGGCCGCCATTCAACGATCGGCTCAGAACTGGCACGGACTAGGGGAATCCGACTGTCTAATTAAAACAAAGCATTGCGATGGCCCCTGCGGGTGTTGACGCAATGTGATTTCTGCCCAGTGCTCTGAATGTCAACGTGAAGAAATTCAAGCAAGCGCGGGTAAACGGCGGGAGTAACTATGACTCTCCGGATGGGGAGAATCGTAGGCTCCACTAGCTGAAGCTGTGTCGAGTGTGTACCTTCACAGTCAAGTTAGATACCCATCCGCGTCCACCTCCTAGAGTTCTTCTAGGTGCCTCCACGTGGTGAGAGTTGGTAGCCCACCTATTATAGGTGATAGGCAGCTAAAGTGACAGGAGCGAAACCTCTTTCTCGAGGGCGTAAGAGAGGACGAGTGGTTTACCTTTATATACATTCTAGGCGAGATAAATTTTCCGTCTAGACCTCGTCCCCCTTATATATATATATATACTTGATAGCATGCCCAAAGTTCCGTGTAAGTGCGGCAAAGAATTTGCCACAGAAGCCGGTCTCAAACAACACCTGAGACGGCGTTATTGTAAATATAGGCCAGATGTTGGAGAACATCCCGCTCCCGAGGATGCCAACAATTGCACTTACTGCCCGAGATCCTTTAACACCTATGCCGGGCTAAGACAACACGTACGACTTGCGCACCCAGATGCGTACAACAACGAACTAGAGAAGGTGGCCGAGGATATCGGCAAAGACAAAAGCACTTCCAGATGGTCAGACGCAGAACTGATTGCTATGGCAAAACACGAGATACAATATAAGGGGCATTTTACCAACAGATATCTCCATAGCATTTTTCCTTATAGAACCTTGGAGGCGATTAAAAGTCGGCGTCTTAAAGCCGACTATAAAGATCTAGTTTTGAGCCTAAAAACGGAGGGAGCCGATGCGAGAGATGTGGAGGATGAGTTGGAGGAGGAAGCGGCCGCGGCACCTCCTGAGCCGACAATCGAGCTCGTCGAGGAGTCTATCCTCGATGTTGACTCGTCGGTTCCGGGGTCCTCGCGATCACAACCGCATACACCGTCACCATCAACCTCCCTAACCGAACCGGAAATAATTACCGTCGGTGAGTCCCCGACGGGTACAGATAATACCTATCCGCCCACCAGCGCTGACATATTCACAATCACAGACCCGGTTCGGAAATACCTGACAACATACTTCGAAAACACCGAAGGTTGGTCAGATGAGGATAGGCACCTCTACGATCTCTCCTGTAGGTCCTCCGTGAAGAATGGCAAAGCTTCGGTCCTGCGAGGACTCGAAAATTGGCTCAACCAAGTCCTAAACAGATTAAATGTTCGCAACAATAACTTAGCGGCTCGAGGTAATAGTGGCAAGTACCATCATAACGGGGGAGACAAAGGCAGCTATAGGCGAGGTACGAATAGGGCGTACTTGTACAAAATAGCGCAATCGATGTACAGATCAAATAGGGCCAAGCTTGCCGAACACATATTAGACGGCAAGCCATTAGATGAGATCAGGTCCTATCCGCCTATTGACAGAATAGAGGCCCGATACAAAGAAATTTTTAGCACAGAGTCTCCTCCTGACGATCACCCTATTCTCGATTATAAAACCCACTCGGTCGAGACGTACTTGCCGTTTACCGAGCAAGAAATAATAAAAGGACTTGCGGAAATGAAATCGCCTGCAGCTGGTCCTGACCATCTTAAGCTCCACCATCTGCGACGTCTGCCCGTGAGGAGCTTGGTCTTGATGTTTAACATCATGGCCGCATTCGGAGTCGTTCCTGGGGAACTGAAGGCAAATAGAACTGTTCTGTTGCATAAGGGTGGAGACCCGCGCTTGTGGACAACTGGCGTCCCATCACAATCTCCTCCGTCTTGCTTCGGCTTTTTAACCGCTTGCTAGGATCACGCCTAAGTCGTCTACCGCTCAACCCTCTTCAAAGAGGGTTCCGACGGGTGGACGGAGTGCTCCTAAATTCCCTGACGCTAGAGGCCGTTATCCGAAAGCGCAGGGCACAGAAGAGACCGGTCGCCGTAATTGCGCTAGACCTGCGTAAAGCGTTCGACACGGTCTCCCATTTTTCGATCCAGAGGGCACTCCGTAGATTTGGCGTAGACGACAGAGTCATCAGGCTAATCGGGGAACAGTATGGGGAAGCCTTTACTAAAGTCGCCGGGGCAACCACCACCACTGCCCCA
>CM043024.1:7731642-7739142 GCA_023690525.1 Holotrichia oblita | reverse complement strand
CGATCCAACTCCGTCGGAGCTCAAAACCCGCGGAATCGACGCATCGCTCCGACGGAGTTTCGATATAAAGACGATCGCCGGTGATATCCTGCCTCCTCCGATGGAGTTTCGCAAAATCGAAACTACCTCGGACCGCCGGCAGCTACGCGCTAGTTTAGTTAAAAACGAGAACGCAACTGCGTCGGAGCCGACCTGTCGTGTTGTTGGATAGGCGTCGATAGTTCCCTGCATGTTCCGATGCAGACAGTTGGATTGAACCCGGACTTGTCAACCGGCGGTGAACGGCGAAAGTCGAGGTGCTTCGCCAGATGAGCGTTCAAGCCCCTACTATCTATCTATCGGTCTATCTTGCCGTCAATAGGTAGTGGAACTAAAATTGATTTCTAGCTCCGACGTAGTTGCGACGCCCGCAACTACGTCGGAACAACATCGCCTTCCGACAGTTGACGGGAAAACGGCGGGAGTAGAAGCGCCTTACTTAAAGCTCCAACTCAGTTTCGAAAATCCGAAACTACGTCGGAGCAACGCCGACAACGGCGGGTAAACGGCGGGAGTAGAAGCGCCTTACTTAACATATCCAGGTAAAGTTCCCAGCTCCAACTCAGTTTCGAAAATCCGAAACTACGTCGGAGCAACGCCGACAACGGCGGGTAAACGGCGGGAGTAGAAGCGCCTTACTTAACATTATCCAGGTAAAGTTCCCAGCTCCAACTCAGTTTCGAAAATCCGAAACTACGTCGGAGCAACGACGACAGCGGAGGGAAAACGGCGGGAGTAGAAGCGCCTTACTTAACATATCCAGGTAAAAGTTCCCAGCTCCAACTCAGTTTCGAAAATCCGAAACTACGTCGGAGCAACGCCGACAGCGGCGGGTAAACGGCGGGAGTAGAAGCGCCTTACTTAAAGCTCCAACTCAGTTTCGAAAATCCGAAACTACGTCGGAGCAACGCCGACAACGGCGGGTAAACGGCGGGAGTAGAAGCGCCTTACTTAACATTATCCAGGTAAAAGTTCCCAGCTCCAACTCAGTTTCGAAAATCCGAAACTACGTCGGAGCAACGACGACAGCGGAGGGAAAACGGCGGGAGTAGAAGCGCCTTACTTAACATATACAGGTAAAAGTTCCCAGCTCCAACTCAGTTTCGAAAATCCGAAACTACGTCGGAGCAACGACGACAGCGGAGGGAAAACGGCGGGAGTAGAAGCGCCTTACTTAAAGCTCCAACTCAGTTTCGAAAATCCGAAACTACGTCGGAGCAACGCCGACAACGGCGGGTAAACGGCGGGAGTAGAAGCGCCTTACTTAACATATCCAGGTAAAGTTCCCAGCTCCAACTCAGTTTCGAAAATCCGAAACTACGTCGGAGCAACGCCGACAGCGGCGGGTAAACGGCGGGAGTAGAAGCGCCTTACTTAAAGCTCCAACTCAGTTTCGAAAATCCGAAACTACGTCGGAGCAACGCCGACAGCGGTGGGAAAACGGCGGGAGTAGAAGCGCCTTACTTAACATTATCCAGGTAAAAGTTCCCAGCTCCAACTCAGTTTCGAAAATCCGAAACTACGTCGGAGCAACGCCGACAACGGCGGGTAAACGGCGGGAGTAGAAGCGCCGGGAGTAGAAGCGCCTTACTTAAAGCTCCAACTCAGTTTCGAAAATCCGAAACTACGTCGGAGCAACGCCGACAACGGCGGGTAAACGGCGGGAGTAGAAGCGCCTTACTTAACATATCCAGGTAAAGTTCCCAGCTCCAACTCAGTTTCGAAAATCCGAAACTACGTCGGAGCAACGCCGACAACGGCGGGTAAACGGCGGGAGTAGAAGCGCCTTACTTAAAGCTCCAACTCAGTTTCGAAAATCCGAAACTACGTCGGAGCAACGCCGACAACGGCGGGTAAACGGCGGGAGTAGAAGCGCCTTACTTAAAGCTCCAACTCAGTTTCGAAAATCCGAAACTACGTCGGAGCAACGCCGACAGCGGAGGGAAAACGGCGGGAGTAGAAGCGCCTTACTTAATATGAACGAATAGGTAAAAGTTCCCAGCTCCGACTCAGTTTCGATGATCGCAACTACGTCGGAGCATACTAGGGCGGAACTGCCCTTTGAGTTGTACTGCATATATCGACGGTCGGCCGTGAGCCGGAGGTTAAACGGGGCCCGTATTACGGGGTTACAATGTCGTCAATCGGCCCAGGTAGCGGCTAACGATGGCATAAGCGCCCAGCGGACGGAAGCTACGATCGGCGACCGCACCTGTCGGACGAAAGCCGATGGTTTAGCGAGGCGGCGCACGAACGTTGGGACCTGACATCGTCACTATATTATGGTAGTAGTGGTCGTCCGATGGCGAGATGTAAGTACGTACGTACAGTGTACGAGAGATGTACCCGTCTTGTTTCGTCGCGTTTCCCGCTACTATCCTACCGGCGGCCGTTCGGGCGTGAGTTGCGGATGTGTGTAATAGGAAATTATTACTGCGAAGCTCCCGCACGGCGGCCATCGCCCAACAATTCGGCGGCGATTGCCATCCTTCATAGTGGCAGTATCGTCGTCGCGCACAGCGTGCCCGCGGGCTACGAGGTCGTTAACCACGTCCGAGTGCTCACTATGCGGCGAAACTCCGACTGGGGGTTTATAAATTATATGTCCGGGCTCCTTGAGAGGGCCGCCCGAGAATATACAATATATGCAACGACTCGCCTCGTACCGAGCGAGAATTTTCAGGATGCCCGTTCGTTAACTCTCTTAATGTTGCAGCCGTGCTCTGCATCGCAAGACGATTTCGATCTAGCGACGGGTGCGAGAGTATGTTCGAGGCCGAATAAGGGCGAAACTAAGATTTCGCCAGCGATTATTGCTATCATGCTATATGTATGTATACGACATGTCTAGGTCGGCGAGAGCGGTCCGTCCGCCGTCGACTGAATTAGTAGACGAAATGCGCCGCGCAGCGTTCGACACGAAACGCTCCCGACGGTCGGGGGGATATAGATGATTGTGTACGGAGCGTATAGAGCGTAGCTGTCGGATCGATATACGGCATCGCTGTCCCAAACCGGGGGTAGTGTCCGTCAGGAAAGGCCGTCATCCGTCAGCTGCCTCCGATATATGTATCTCCTACTCTCATGCCCACCCGTCGCGTTAGCGCAGCGCGTGTACACGTCCTCTGCGTGTTGTTCCGCATAAGTCAAACGGATCTGATCGGAGAGGGCCGATGCACCGGCGCGCTGTCGGCAGACCCCGAGATCCACTTGTAGTAATATTACGGGTGGCTTCTTTATTTAGTCTGTCGTCTGCCGGTCGTCTGGCCGCTCGACGGATATCAGTTCCCTGGTTGATCCTGCCAGTAGTCATATGCTTGTCTCAAAGATTAAGCCATGCATGTCTCAGTACGAGCCGTATTAAGGTGAAACCGCGAAAGGCTCATTAAATCAGTTATGGTTCCTTAGATCGTACCCACATTTACTTGGATAACTGTGGTAATTCTAGAGCTAATACATGCAAACAGAGCTCCGACCGGAGACGGAAGGAGCGCTTTTATTAGATCAAAACCAATCGGTGGCGGGCTCGCCCGTCATCGTACACCTCGGTGACTCTGAATAACTTTTTGCTGATCGCACGGTCTCGCACCGGCGACGCATCTTTCAAATGTCTGCCTTATCAACTGTCGATGGTAGGTTCTGCGCCTACCATGGTTGTAACGGGTAACGGGGAATCAGGGTTCGATTCCGGAGAGGGAGCCTGAGAAACGGCTACCACATCCAAGGAAGGCAGCAGGCGCGCAAATTACCCACTCCCGGCACGGGGAGGTAGTGACGAAAAATAACGATACGGGACTCATCCGAGGCCCCGTAATCGGAATGAGTACACTCTAAACCCTTTAACGAGGATCAATTGGAGGGCAAGTCTGGTGCCAGCAGCCGCGGTAATTCCAGCTCCAATAGCGTATATTAAAGTTGTTGCGGTTAAAAAGCTCGTAGTCGAATTTGTGTCCCGCGCCGCCGGTTCATCGCTCGCGGTGTTTAACTGGCGTGTCCGCGGGACGTCCTGCCGGTGGACTTAGTCCCTCCGGGGGCGGTCCAACTTGAAATCCCACCGCGGTGCTCTTTGCCGAGTGTCGAGGTGGGCCGGCACGTTTACTTTGAACAAATTAGAGTGCTTAAAGCAGGCTAAAACTTTGCCTGAATACTGTGTGCATGGAATAATGGAATAGGACCTCGGTTCTATTTTGTTGGTTTTCGGAACTCCGAGGTAATGATTAATAGGAACGGATGGGGGCATTCGTATTGCGACGTTAGAGGTGAAATTCTTGGATCGTCGCAAGACGGACAGAAGCGAAAGCATTTGCCAAAAACGCTTTCATTGATCAAGAACGAAAGTTAGAGGTTCGAAGGCGATCAGATACCGCCCTAGTTCTAACCATAAACGATGCCAGCTAGCGATCCGCCGACGTTCCTCCGATGACTCGGCGGGCAGCTTCCGGGAAACCAAAGCTTTTGGGTTCCGGGGAAGTATGGTTGCAAAGCTGAAACTTAAAGGAATTGACGGAAGGGCACCACCAGGAGTGGAGCCTGCGGCTTAATTTGACTCAACACGGGAAACCTCACCAGGCCCGGACACCGGAAGGATTGACAGATTGACAGCTCTTTCTTGATTCGGTGGGTGGTGGTGCATGGCCGTTCTTAGTTGGTGGAGCGATTTGTCTGGTTAATTCCGATAACGAACGAGACTCTAGCCTGCTAACTAGGCGTATTCTCGACATCTCAAAGGCCCGCCGGTCCGGCGTTCGCGTCGCGGCCGCGCGCGGTTTTTACTGTCGGCGTACAAATAATTCTTCTTAGAGGGACAGGCGGCGTCTAGCCGCACGAGATTGAGCAATAACAGGTCTGTGATGCCCTTAGATGTTCTGGGCCGCACGCGCGCTACACTGAAGGAATCAGCGTGTCTTCCCTGGCCGAGCGGTCCGGGTAACCCGCTGAACCTCCTTCGTGCTAGGGATTGGGGCTTGCAATTGTTCCCCATGAACGAGGAATTCCCAGTAAGCGCGAGTCATAAGCTCGCGTTGATTACGTCCCTGCCCTTTGTACACACCGCCCGTCGCTACTACCGATTGAATGATTTAGTGAGGTCTTCGGACCGGTGCGCGGTTGCGTTACCACGTCGCCGATGTTGCTGGGAAGATGACCAAACTTGATCATTTAGAGGAAGTAAAAGTCGTAACAAGGTTTCCGTAGGTGAACCTGCGGAAGGATCATTACCGTTTTCTAAGCCAACTAGTGCGAAGAAACGCAAACATTACGTTTGAGATGTATGAAATGTACTACTGCATAATAATACTGCACGTACTACACACTAGATCGAACTGATTGTTTGAACTGATTGTCGAACTGCTTCTTTTTGAACTGATCGTTTGAACTGATTTTCTTCGAACTGATTTTTATAAAAGTGTGCGCGGATAAAGTGTTGTGTGACGATGTTACGCGGATCTCTCCCGCCGGCACGCCCGATGCCGTGCGATCGAAGGTCCCGCCGCATTCGTTAGCAGCCGTATCTCCCAGGTACCTAGGGTGTGTGTGTGTATTTGTATCACCCTCCGTCTCTCTTGGTCTGGAATCTGTACCGCACGCGTGCCTCGCCTTCCGCGTCTCCCCACATTGTGTGCAGAGATGAAGTGATGTTTGGCGCGCTAAGCGGGCGCAGCGAGAGAGGAGATATGATCGTACCGCACCCGGTCAGGACCGTTCGCGGCAGTAGCCGTTCCCCGGAACTTCGCGCGCCGCGCGCTACAGACAGTATGTAGCTCGCGTGCAGTGTTCGAAGCCGCAGTGGTACGACGGCGAAGAAAAGTCGCCGCGGGTCCGATGGTGTTTAAATGAATTTCGCCACGGGAGCGCAACGCTACGAAACGGTGTTAATCGTTCGTACGTCTATCACACGCCGTGTTTACCACACGATTAGCCGTAAACTAAACGTGCATTTCTGCACTGTTTAGTTTACAACACATACACACAGAGTACGCTTGCCATCGTATATACGATAATAATTTCGTAAGAGATGCGCTGCGTCGATATGAGCGGATACGCGCGGCGAAGAACGTAAGAGAATGTGGCTGCGCGTTCGGGTCTCGCCGTCGTCTCGACTACCGTGCGCGTCGACGACGATGTGTGTACTGTACCCGGCGGTGCGCGCGCTTCCTGTTATACGTACCTCGCGCGGCGCCAATCGGCGACGAAACGTCTACGAATTATTAAATATTTTGAAAAAGATTACCCTGAACGGTGGATCACTTGGCTCGTGGGTCGATGAAGAACGCAGCTAATTGCGCGTCAAATTGTGAACTGCAGGACACTTGAACATCGACATTTCGAACGCACATTGCGGTCCTCGGATACTGTTCCCGGACCACTCCTGGCTGAGGGTCGTTTCAAAATCCACGACTGCGCGGCGGACCGTATTACCGTTGCCTCCGACGTGTTCGACACGTCGGACGACCGGACGGTTACCGTCGTCGCAATATCGGCCGGCCTTCTAGCGCGCTCGCGCTGTTCTTCGCTTGCGATGAGATAGCGCAGAGCGTTCGCTTGGCCGCCCGGCCCGATGAGGAACTCGAATTGTACGTTGCGCTGCTGCTCCTGCTGCTGCTGCTGTTAATAATAATAATAGTAGTAGTAGTACTAATAGTAGTAGTAGGCGGCGACGATAGTTCGTTTCTCTAAAATATCCATACCTAACGGACGATAGACGTGTGTGTGCGAGGATATATGAGAACCCCGCCCGCCGACACGATGTTATGAATCCCGTGCTAATTATTGTATTGTAATTAACAAGCGGACGGACATCGTGCGTCGTGTGTGTACAGCGGGTGTCGTCGTATGTCCTAGACACCACGAAAAATTGCCGCGTTCCGACGGCTGATGCTCCTCGCTTGAATCCCGTCGATATATACGTGTATATACGTATACACGTATGATGTATACGGCGAAGCGAGAATGCATATAGCATTAAAAGGATGTCGCGTGCGAAACGGTCGTCGTATCGTAGATTGATATATATATACAGACGTCAGACCTTCGCTATACGCGTCCCAGCCGTTGGCCGGTGAGCGTTCATATCGTTAACGCGACCTCAGAGCAGGTGAGATTACCCGCTGAATTTAAGCATATTACTAAGCGGAGGAAAAGAAACTAACTAGGATTCCCCTAGTAGCGGCGAGCGAACAGGGAAGAGCCCAGCACCGAATCCCGCGGCCGGTTGACGGACGCCGGGAAATGTGGTGTTAGGGAGGATCCGCCATCTCGAGATCGTTCGGTGCGCCCAAGTCCTTCTTGAACGGGGCCACTTACCCATAGAGGGTGCCAGGCCCGTAGTTGGCCGCCGTCGATCGCGGGAGGATCACTCCTCAGAGTCGGGTTGCTTGAGAGTGCAGCCCTAAGCGGGTGGTAAACTCCATCTAAGGCTAAATATGACCACGAGACCGATAGCGAACAAGTACCGTGAGGGAA
>CM043024.1:7726642-7729142 GCA_023690525.1 Holotrichia oblita | reverse complement strand
AGATACCCATCCGCGTCCACCTCCTAGAGTTCTTCTAGGTGCCTCCACGTGGTGAGAGTTGGTAGCCCACCTATTATAGGTGATAGGCAGCTAAAGTGGACAGGAGCGAAACCTCTTTCTCGAGGGCGTAAGAGAGGACGAGTGGTTTACCTTTATATACATTCTAGGCGAGATAAATTTTCCGTCTAGACCTCGTCCCCCTTATATATATATATATACTTGATAGCATGCCCAAAGTTCCGTGTAAGTGCGGCAAAGAATTTGCCACAGAAGCCGGTCTCAAACAACACCTGAGACGGCGTTATTGTAAATATAGGCCAGATGTTGGAGAACATCCCGCTCCCGAGGATGCCAACAATTGCACTTACTGCCCGAGATCCTTTAACACCTATGCCGGGCTAAGACAACACGTACGACTTGCGCACCCAGATGCGTACAACAACGAACTAGAGAAGGTGGCCGAGGATATCGGCAAAGACAAAAGCACTTCCAGATGGTCAGACGCAGAACTGATTGCTATGGCAAAACACGAGATACAATATAAGGGGCATTTTACCAACAGATATCTCCATAGCATTTTTCCTTATAGAACCTTGGAGGCGATTAAAAGTCGGCGTCTTAAAGCCGACTATAAAGATCTAGTTTTGAGCCTAAAAACGGAGGGAGCCGATGCGAGAGATGTGGAGGATGAGTTGGAGGAGGAAGCGGCCGCGGCACCTCCTGAGCCGACAATCGAGCTCGTCGAGGAGTCTATCCTCGATGTTGACTCGTCGGTTCCGGGGTCCTCGCGATCACAACCGCATACACCGTCACCATCAACCTCCCTAACCGAACCGGAAATAATTACCGTCGGTGAGTCCCCGACGGGTACAGATAATACCTATCCGCCCACCAGCGCTGACATATTCACAATCACAGACCCGGTTCGGAAATACCTGACAACATACTTCGAAAACACCGAAGGTTGGTCAGATGAGGATAGGCACCTCTACGATCTCTCCTGTAGGTCCTCCGTGAAGAATGGCAAAGCTTCGGTCCTGCGAGGACTCGAAAATTGGCTCAACCAAGTCCTAAACAGATTAAATGTTCGCAACAATAACTTAGCGGCTCGAGGTAATAGTGGCAAGTACCATCATAACGGGGGAGACAAAGGCAGCTATAGGCGAGGTACGAATAGGGCGTACTTGTACAAAATAGCGCAATCGATGTACAGATCAAATAGGGCCAAGCTTGCCGAACACATATTAGACGGCAAGCCATTAGATGAGATCAGGTCCTATCCGCCTATTGACAGAATAGAGGCCCGATACAAAGAAATTTTTAGCACAGAGTCTCCTCCTGACGATCACCCTATTCTCGATTATAAAACCCACTCGGTCGAGACGTACTTGCCGTTTACCGAGCAAGAAATAATAAAAGGACTTGCGGAAATGAAATCGCCTGCAGCTGGTCCTGACCATCTTAAGCTCCACCATCTGCGACGTCTGCCCGTGAGGAGCTTGGTCTTGATGTTTAACATCATGGCCGCATTCGGAGTCGTTCCTGGGGAACTGAAGGCAAATAGAACTGTACTGTTGCATAAGGGTGGAGACCCGCTGCTTGTGGACAACTGGCGTCCCATCACAATCTCCTCCGTCTTGCTTCGGCTTTTTAACCGCTTGCTAGGATCACGCCTAAGTCGTCTACCGCTCAACCCTCTTCAAAGAGGGTTCCGACGGGTGGACGGAGTGCTCCTAAATTCCCTGACGCTAGAGGCCGTTATCCGAAAGCGCAGGGCACAGAAGAGACCGGTCGCCGTAATTGCGCTAGACCTGCGTAAAGCGTTCGACACGGTCTCCCATTTTTCGATCCAGAGGGCACTCCGTAGATTTGGCGTAGACGACAGAGTCATCAGGCTAATCGGGGAACAGTATGGGGAAGCCTTTACTAAAGTCGCCGGGGCAACCACCACCACTGCCCCAATAGGCCTCACCCGTGGCGCGAAGCAAGGCGACCCCCTGTCCCCGATACTTTTTAATATGGTCCTAGACGAGTTGGTGACGAAGCTCGAGCGTCAGGGCGGGGAGTAACACTTGGTGACGGGCAGGAGGTTCCGGTCTTAGGCTACGCCGACGACTTGGTCCTCCTCGCCAACGACCATCGAGACGCCAGTAAGCTCCTCAGGACAGCGGTGGAATTTTTCCAGGAGCGGCACCTCACACTCAATACCACCAAGAGTGTAGCGTTGTCAGTGGGCGTAGTACCGGGGAAGAAACAGCTGTACACCCACACGAAGAGTCTCTTCTACGTGGGTGGTGGGGCAATCCCGCAGTTGTCCCCGGTCGACTTCTTTAAATATCTGGGCCAGCGATACAACTTTGCAGGACAGGTGCGGCCCAGTTTAGAACTGTTAAAGACCCAACTGGCACGCGTGGAGGGTGCTCCGTTGAAGCCGGCACAGAAGGCAAGTCTCTTACGAGACTATCTCTTGCCACGGCTCTTGAGCCACCTTCAGAGTCCC
>CM043024.1:7574294-7721142 GCA_023690525.1 Holotrichia oblita | reverse complement strand
CCTACCTTCTGAACGATCTAATTCTATTTCTAATCTGGCTGCCGCTTCTAGAAATACATTGGTAAAAATCTGTCAGTTGGCCTTTTTCGTACAGAACCCTATTCTAGTAGTTAAATTATTTCCGCACGTCCCGGTACATATTTCAAAACTAATATATCTATGATCTGACAATGATTCGTCGTCGTCAGTTCCTAACATGATCGTACGCGGTGTTATCGGTCGCTGTAACTTCTATAAAACTGCTTCCGCGGTGCCCTACAAAAGTCGGATCTTCGTTATCATTTAATACGACGAATTCTTTTTCGGTAAAAAGATTCTCTAATTCGCGGCCGGGTCGGTCTTCTATCGGGCTACACCATAATCCGCTCTTACTATTAGAATCTAATGATAATACCGTTCCGAGATTAGTATAATCACCGTCATTTCCGAAATTACCCTTAAGTTCCCTAATTGCGAATTTACAATAGACAATGACAAACTTTCTAAATTACCTCGAAATTCTCCCTGATGACGTGCATCAGGAGGTAGATATGCAGAAACTACAATAAAACTTAAATTATCATTACCGTAATTAGCCCGAACTTCTACAACTACCGTATTAGGATTACTTTTGTCCCTAATTAGGATACGGCTAAGTTTACTATCTGAAATTACTATCGCCGCTCTAATGGGTTTGTCGTTAGTTTCTCCCGGACAAATAAAAGTTTTATAACACAAAGGAAATCCGCAAATCTTTCCTCCAATTACATACGGTTCTTGAATTAACGCGATCTTAATTTTATCCCTAACTAATTTCTCCGTTAAATTTTCTGTCGCTCTAATACCTCGACCTAAGTTAATTTGTATACATTTAATTCCATTTTCCGCGGATCTTTCGTCATTTGATACTAAATTATACATTATAATTTGTACGTCTCACCTCGAATTCCAACATCTTTTTGAACGACGTGCAATCCTTTCTGTAAGCTTGATGCTTCGTGCTT
Source organism: Holotrichia oblita (assembly GCA_023690525.1). Lineage (NCBI taxonomy): Eukaryota > Metazoa > Arthropoda > Insecta > Coleoptera > Scarabaeidae > Holotrichia > Holotrichia oblita. The sequence continues at coordinate 7,720,159 of CM043024.1, read as the reverse complement.
ACCCCGGGGATCCGTTTTTTATCGCAAACGGCACATTTTACTTGTTTCGATGTACATTTCAGTTTGTCGTAGTTACCTCCTCATTTCCCGCAGACGACTTCCTTATCGCAATCCTTAGCCTTGTGTCCTGTACCTAAACATCTAAAACAATAAAAAACGCTCCTATAATCTTTTACCAAACATGTGCGCCACATAAGGTTGGCTTTCCGACCCGCGATTAAATTACGCACGTTACCGCTCGCCGAAAACACTACATTTTTCACTCCGTGCTCGTTGTCCTTTTTCGTTGAAAAGTACCTGAAAATTTTCAAATCTCCCTTCAGCTGTTCTGCGCTTTCGTAAGTTCGTTTCTACGGCGATGTTGTGTCTTCTCAGACACTCCAAAAACTTGTCTCCTTCGATTTCCTTATCGACTCCGTACGCGCAGAGCACCGGATTGCTCTTTGTTATTTCCTTCGCTTCCGCCTTCATTTTTTCCGCGACCGTGACTTTCAGTTTATCCGCATCAGATTTCGACGTATATTCTACAAAGATTGTTCCGTTCTTACCGCTTTTCAGATTCCTGATTCCAATCTGCTTGCTGCATACCTTTTCCTTCAGTTCAACTTATTTGCAGTTTGCAGTGCGCCGTAAGAATAGGAGCGGAGTTACGTGCGCCTTGCGTTAACTTTCGTATTAGGGCAAGCGGAGTATCGTCGCAAACTTTTTGTTGAATCCGCCGCTGCCGATGGGCGCAATGCGTTCTGTAGATGCTATAAAGCACGTGTGTCAAGTTTGCAGCGCGCCGTAGCAATAGGAGCGGAGTTACGTGCGCCTTGCGTTCTGTAGATGCTATAAAGCACGTCTGTAAAGTTTGCAGCACTTCGTAGCAATAGATGCGGAGTTAAGTCGGTCTTGCGTTAACTTTCGTGTTAGGCCAAGCGGAGAATCCTCGCTAACTTTTTGTTGAATCCGCCGCTGCCGATGGGAGCAATGCGTTCTATAGATGCTATAAAGCACGTCTGTCAAGTTTGCAGTGCGCCGTAAGAATAGGAGCGGAGTTACGTGCGCCTTGCGTTAACTTTCGTATTAGGGCAAGCGGAGTATCGTCGCAAACTTTTTGTTGAATCCGCCGCTGCCGATGGGCGCAATGCGTTCTGTAGATGCTATAAAGCACGTCTGTAATGTTTGCAGCACTTCGTAGCAATAAGAGCGGAGTTAAGTGGGCCTTGCGTTAACTTTCGTATTAGGCCAAGCGGAAAATCCTCGCAAACTTTTTGTTGAATCCGCCGCTGCCGATGGGCGCAATGCGTTCTATAGATGCTATAAAGCACGTCTGTCAAGTTTGCAATGCGCCGTGGACATACGAGCGGAGTTACGTGCGCCTTGCGTTAACTTTCGTATTAGGGCGGCTAACCCTTATATATTTCAATATTCCACTTAATAATTTGTCAAATACAATACATAAAAAATAATAATAATTAAGAAAATGAATATAAATGTCTCCACGTCAAGGGTCGTCCGTTGTTGGTCCGCGTCGGGTCCTGAAATCCCGTCTCTGCGCTGTAACGCGCAGCACCTTGAACAGAAACAAGCGTAATATGAAACATAGTAGTGAACAGTTGGAACGTTACTCCTTGCGTGGATGCCTCCAGCACCTTCCGCTGTTGATCAACCTCCTTGCTTACGCTGGCGGTCCCTTTGGTTGTGGAAGTTTCACTCGGTGTCATCGGCTCCTTATTCGCTTGCTGTTACCCCGTATCACCATGTTATCGCCATTAGCATGTGCCGTGCTAATTTGCAAAACGTCGCCTCTCCTAGTAGCCGCTTCCGGCGTCTGCGGTTTCCCCCAGCGCGTCAATCACCCGTCGGTTACCCATAGGTTCGTCAGCAAATCCTGTAACAAAAGAAACAAAAACACACTCAAAATATCCGTTACCCGAGATCGGAGAAGTAGACCGCTTTCAGAGCCGCCAACCCTTCCGGAGGACTTCTTTGCAATTCCATGCGGTACCAAGGGCGGCCGCCGCTCGCCCTTTGGGGCGAGACCCAGTCGCCAACGGCGCGATCCGCAAGCGGTCCCTCGCCTGGACCTGGACAGCACTCTTTGCGACTATCCTGAGGTCCAAAGCGGTCACGCTATGTGCCGTCTTTCGTACCCGCTCACCCGCAGCGGGGGCATGTGACCACCAGAGCACCGGCCACCCGGTACCCCGAGATCAACGAGCCTGCGTGTTTTCGCGCGACACGGAAATGCGCCGCGACGTCTGGATCCTCTCTTTTCGCGCAACAGCAGGCCGATGCCTCATCTCCCGCGAGACTGCCCGCCAGTGTAGCCACCTCGCCCCCTCTGTGGTGGGCACTCTTGTTTCCCGCCCTGTCTAATCCTGCGTTCGTGTTCTGCCCCGCGTTCGCGATCTAAACACTCGCGGTACTTAACCTACAAACCTAATCCTAAAACACTAAATTACTCACCGCGATTTGCCTTTTTCCTATCGATCGTGCTTAAGACGATCTAGCTTTTCCGCCTCCTTGCTAAAGAATTCCCACCAGTCTGCCGTTTCTCGGTCGTTAATCTCCAGGTCGTTTCTGGGCCATCGTAAGCCTCTTCGTAGGGCTGCCGCTTCCGAGCGTGCTCGCCACTCCGCCGCTCCGGGACACTCGAATAATACGTGTCCTGCAGTATCTTCCGCGCCGCAATAGCAATTAGGATCGTCTCTACATCCTCTTTTATGGAGGTACGCCTTGAAGTTTCCATGTCCGGTTATCAGTTGTACCGCTTGATGTGACATCCTCACGTCTAATTTCCTAAATTCAACCTTCGTCCATCTATCGTTTACAGCATCTTCCCACCGATCCTGCCATTCGTCCTCGCATACAGTAGAAATTGCGCTTCTTAGAGTTTTTGCCGAAATTAATTCGTATACTGCGTCCGAGTTTGCGTCTTGTCCCGCTTCTTTAGCTAATTCGTCCGTGCGTTCGTTTCCTGTCGCCCCCGCGTGAGCCCTAGTCCAAATTAATCTTACCCTCGATTCACTGACCAGCTTCCACGTCGCCATCAAAAGTTCCGTTGGTTTCCGCATTTGTTTTAACGCCTCTAGTACCGATAAACAATCCGTTACTATTACCGCGCTTTCGAACCGCCTATTCCGAATGTATTTCACCGCGTAATAAATCGCGACGAGCTCCGCTTGATAATTATAGGACGCGTCCGCTAATTTTAATTTAATTATAAGTTTCCTTACCGTTGATATATACTACGAATGCCGCGCCCATAACTTGATCCGACCGCGATCCGTCGGTGTATATCACGACGCCCGGTTTTGCTTTGTTAATCGCGTCCGCGTCCGTCTTCTCGTATCGAACTGATCGCGCCTCCGCCGGATGTAGCTCGCCCAAAATCGCACTTACAGTTTCCACGCTCTCCGGATGCAGTCTCTCGAATCCGGTTATCCTTTCTAATTCCGCTCGATCTATATTAGCCGCGTTCCTTCTTCGCTGGAGCTCCTTTATTCTAATGTCCGCTGGAATTACCCCGGATATCACGCCCGCTGCCTCGGTCGATGTGGTACGGTATGCCCTCGCCGCTCGAACTGTAGATAATCGTTGCACCCCTAGTATTTTTCGCGTTTCTTTAACTTCACGACCGTCCGCCCAAACTGGTGCCGCGTATAACATGGGTGGTTCGATCGCTCCCGTATAAATTGTGGATGCTGCTCTGCCGCTTAATCCCCAAGTGGTTTTCGTTGCCGCGCCTATTTTATTCGTTATTTCCCGCGCTTTCGACGTCGCGTATTGAATATGCGCCTTAAAATTAAGTTTATTGTCCAAAAATACGCCTAAATATTTTACCTCTTCCTTGCAGTGTATGAAATCGTTCCCTAATTTAAATGTCGGTTTTTGCTGTCCCGGTTCCATACCGAAAAACAAAGCTTCCGATTTGCTAGCACTAAAATTCAACTTATTACGCCTACTCCATCTTAATATTTCGCTTAAAGCCGCATTCTCGCGCGATTTCAACTTTTTATATTGTGCCGCTCTAATTAATAAGGTAGTGTCGTCTGCGAATCCCACTATCTCGCATTCCTCCGGTAGTGTCGTCTCAAATATGCTGTCGTACATTATATTCCAATAGCCCGGTCGAGATCTTGATCCTTGCGGGCATCCTCTTGTTATTGTCTTCGCGGTTCGCGTTCCCGGTTCCTCGATTATCGCTGTGCGTCCTGAAAAATACGACTGCGCTACCCTAACTAAATTACCCGGGCACTCCTTCCGATTTAATTGTTCCAGAATTCGCGGCCACCATGCGTGATCGAACGCCCCCTCGATATCTAGTAATATTACCGCGCAATATTCGCCCCGCGATCTAGCATCTCTAATAAAACCCGTTACCTTTTCTATAGCGTCTATCGTCGATCTACCCTTCCTAAACTCGTATTGCGATTCGCTCATTAATCCGCGCGAGTATATATGGTATCGATTCTATTAATTATTAAACTATCTAGTGCCTTACCTACTAGCAGAAGTAAACTAATCGGCCTATAACTTTTAACGTCTCCCGTGTCTGTTTTGCCTGGTTTAGGAATTATCTTCACGAGCTGCTGTTTCCAGCATGTCGGAAAAATTCCGTTGCGCAAACATTTATTAAATAATTTCCGGAATAATTGCGGTGCCGTGTCGTAAGCCCTAATCGCGATGTCTGCCGTGATGCCGTTCTTTCCTGGTGCTTTACGAGGACTCATAGATTTAAACGCCGCTTCTATTTCGCAATCCGCGAAGTCTATATAGTCAGCCGCTTCGCGCCTACCCGCCGCTCTCTTTCTGATTTCTCTGTGTCCCTCGCTATCTTCTCGTCGTCATCGGGAAAAAATACTTCTAAAAATCGCTGCGCCGTTTCGATCGCGTTTTGTGTATAATTGCGGTCATCCCTCCTAACTGTCGCATTTCCGCCAACGTTTCCCCTTTTACGCCTTACAATTTTATAAGCTAATTCCCATGGATCTCTGCCCCCTGAGTTAGTACAAAATTCGCGCCATTTGTCAATTCGCGTTCTCTGTATCGCGGTTTTATATTCGCCGCATTTGCGCCTATAATCTGCTTCGCGTTCTAGTCTTTCGTCCGCGTCGTCTTAGTCTGTTAGTGTCCGTCCGTAATTGCGTTAATTCCGCGGTCCACCATGGTACCGATCGTTTATCGAACTTCTTCCTCCGCGGTATTGATTCTAAACACGTATTAATAATTCCATCGTCAATATCGCTCGCTATCCGCTCTATTTCGCGCCTACCTTCTGAACGATCTAATTCTATTTCTAATCTGGCTGCCGCTTCTAGAAATACATTGGTAAAAATCTGTCAGTTGGCCTTTTTCGTACAGAACCCTATTCTAGTAGTTAAATTATTTCCGCACGTCCCGGTACATATTTCAAAACTAATATATCTATGATCTGACAATGATTCGTCGTCGTCAGTTCCTAACATGATCGTACGCGGTGTTATCGGTCGCTGTAACTTCTATAAAACTGCTTCCGCGGTGCCCTACAAAAGTCGGATCTTCGTTATCATTTAATACGACGAATTCTTTTTCGGTAAAAAGATTCTCTAATTCGCGGCCGGGTCGGTCTTCTATCGGGCTACACCATAATCCGCTCTTACTATTAGAATCTAATGATAATACCGTTCCGAGATTAGTATAATCACCGTCATTTCCGAAATTACCCTTAAGTTCCCTAATTGCGAATTTACAATAGACAATGACAAACTTTCTAAATTACCTCGAAATTCTCCCTGATGACGTGCATCAGGAGGTAGATATGCAGAAACTACAATAAAACTTAAATTATCATTACCGTAATTAGCCCGAACTTCTACAACTACCGTATTAGGATTACTTTTGTCCCTAATTAGGATACGGCTAAGTTTACTATCTGAAATTACTATCGCCGCTCTAATGGGTTTGTCGTTAGTTTCTCCCGGACAAATAAAAGTTTTATAACACAAAGGAAATCCGCAAATCTTTCCTCCAATTACATACGGTTCTTGAATTAACGCGATCTTAATTTTATCCCTAACTAATTTCTCCGTTAAATTTTCTGTCGCTCTAATACCTCGACCTAAGTTAATTTGTATACATTTAATTCCATTTTCCGCGGATCTTTCGTCATTTGATACTAAATTATACATTATAATTTGTACGTCTCACCTCGAATTCCAACATCTTTTTGAACGACGTGCAATCCTTTCTGTAAGCTTGATGCTTCGTGCTTACCCCGGGATCCGTTTTTTATCGCAAACGGCACATTTTACTTGTTTCGATGTACATTTCAGTTTGTCGTAGTTACCTCCTCATTTCCCGCAGACGACTTCCTTATCGCAATCCTTAGCCTTGTGTCCTGTACCTAAACATCTAAAACAATAAAAAACGCTCCTATAATCTTTTACCAAACATGTGCGCCACATAAGGTTGGCTTTCCGACCCGCGATTAAATTACGCACGTTACCGCTCGCCGAAAACACTACATTTTTCACTCCGTGCTCGTTGTCCTTTTTCGTTGAAAAGTACCTGAAAATTTTCAAATCTCCCTTCAGCTGTTCTGCGCTTTCGTAAGTTCGTTTCTACGGCGATGTTGTGTCTTCTCAGACACTCCAAAAACTTGTCTCCTTCGATTTCCTTATCGACTCCGTACGCGCAGAGCACCGGATTGCTCTTTGTTATTTCCTTCGCTTCCGCCTTCATTTTTTCCGCGACCGTGACTTTCAGTTTATCCGCATCAGATTTCGACGTATATTCTACAAAGATTGTTCCGTTCTTACCGCTTTTCAGATTCCTGATTCCAATCTGCTTGCTGCATACCTTTTCCTTCAGTTCAACTTATTTGCAGTTTGCAGTGCGCCGTAAGAATAGGAGCGGAGTTACGTGCGCCTTGCGTTAACTTTCGTATTAGGGCAAGCGGAGTATCGTCGCAAACTTTTTGTTGAATCCGCCGCTGCCGATGGGCGCAATGCGTTCTGTAGATGCTATAAAGCACGTGTGTCAAGTTTGCAGCGCGCCGTAGCAATAGGAGCGGAGTTACGTGCGCCTTGCGTTCTGTAGATGCTATAAAGCACGTCTGTAAAGTTTGCAGCACTTCGTAGCAATAGATGCGGAGTTAAGTCGGTCTTGCGTTAACTTTCGTGTTAGGCCAAGCGGAGAATCCTCGCTAACTTTTTGTTGAATCCGCCGCTGCCGATGGGAGCAATGCGTTCTATAGATGCTATAAAGCACGTCTGTCAAGTTTGCAGTGCGCCGTAAGAATAGGAGCGGAGTTACGTGCGCCTTGCGTTAATAGGAATCGTCGCAAACTTTTTGTTGAATCCGCCGCTGCCGATGGGCGTTCGTTCTGTAGATGCTATAAAGCACGTCTGTAATGTTTGCAGCACTTCGTAGCAATAAGAGCGGAGTTAAGTGGGCCTTGCGTTAACTTTCGTATTAGGCCAAGCGGAAAATCCTCGCAAACTTTTTGTTGAATCCGCCGCTGCCGATGGGCGCAATGCGTTCTATAGATGCTATAAAGCACGTCTGTCAAGTTTGCAATGCGCCGTGGACATACGAGCGGAGTTACGTGCGCCTTGCGTTAACTTTCGTATTAGGGCGGCTAACCCTTATATATTTCAATATTCCACTTAATAATTTGTCAAATACAATACATAAAAAATAATAATAATTAAGAAAATGAATATAAATGTCTCCACGTCAAGGGTCGTCCGTTGTTGGTCCGCGTCGGGTCCTGAAATCCCGTCTCTGCGCTGTAACGCGCAGCACCTTGAACAGAAACAAGCGTAATATGAAACATAGTAGTGAACAGTTGGAACGTTACTCCCCTTGCGTGGATGCCTCCAGCACCTTCCGCTGTTGATCAACCTCCTTGCTTACGCTGGCGGTCCCTTTGGTTGTGGAAGTTTCACTCGGTGTCATCGGCTCCTTATTCGCTTGCTGTTACCCCGTATCACCATGTTATCGCCATTAGCATGTGCCGTGCTAATTTGCAAAACGTCGCCTCTCCTAGTAGCCGCTTCCGGCGTCTGCGGTTTCCCCCAGCGCGTCAATCACCCGTCGGTTACCCATAGGTTCGTCAGCAAATCCTGTAACAAAAGAAACAAAAACACACTCAAAATATCCGTTACCCGAGATCGGAGAAGTAGACCGCTTTCAGAGCCGCCAACCCTTCCGGAGGACTTCTTTGCAATTCCATGCGGTACCAAGGGCGGCCGCCGCTCGCCCTTTGGGGCGAGACCCAGTCGCCAACGGCGCGATCCGCAAGCGGTCCCTCGCCTGGACCTGGACAGCACTCTTTGCGACTATCCTGAGGTCCAAAGCGGTCACGCTATGTGCCGTCTTTCGTACCCGCTCACCCGCAGCGGGGGCATGTGACCACCAGAGCACCGGCCACCCGGTACCCCGAGATCAACGAGCCTGCGTGTTTTCGCGCGACACGGAAATGCGCCGCGACGTCTGGATCCTCTCTTTTCGCGCAACAGCAGGCCGATGCCTCATCTCCCGCGAGACTGCCCGCCAGTGTAGCCACCTCGCCCCCTCTGTGGTGGGCACTCTTGTTTCCCGCCCTGTCTAATCCTGCGTTCGTGTTCTGCCCCGCGTTCGCGATCTAAACACTCGCGGTACTTAACCTACAAACCTAATCCTAAAACACTAAATTACTCACCGCGATTTGCCTTTTTCCTATCGATCGTGCTTAAGACGATCTAGCTTTTCCGCCTCCTTGCTAAAGAATTCCCACCAGTCTGCCGTTTCTCGGTCGTTAATCTCCAGGTCGTTTCTGGGCCATCGTAAGCCTCTTCGTAGGGCTGCCGCTTCCGAGCGTGCTCGCCACTCCGCCGCTCCGGGACACTCGAATAATACGTGTCCTGCAGTATCTTCCGCGCCGCAATAGCAATTAGGATCGTCTCTACATCCTCTTTTATGGAGGTACGCCTTGAAGTTTCCATGTCCGGTTATCAGTTGTACCGCTTGATGTGACATCCTCACGTCTAATTTCCTAAATTCAACCTTCGTCCATCTATCGTTTACAGCATCTTCCCACCGATCCTGCCATTCGTCCTCGCATACAGTAGAAATTGCGCTTCTTAGAGTTTTTGCCGAAATTAATTCGTATACTGCGTCCGAGTTTGCGTCTTGTCCCGCTTCTTTAGCTAATTCGTCCGTGCGTTCGTTTCCTGTCGCCCCCGCGTGAGCCCTAGTCCAAATTAATCTTACCCTCGATTCACTGACCAGCTTCCACGTCGCCATCAAAAGTTCCGTTGGTTTCCGCATTTGTTTTAACGCCTCTAGTACCGATAAACAATCCGTTACTATTACCGCGCTTTCGAACCGCCTATTCCGAATGTATTTCACCGCGTAATAAATCGCGACGAGCTCCGCTTGATAATTATAGGACGCGTCCGCTAATTTTAATTTCCGATTATAAGTTTCCTTACCGTTGATATATACTACGAATGCCGCGCCCATAACTTGATCCGACCGCGATCCGTCGGTGTATATCACGACGCCCGGTTTTGCTTTGTTAATCGCGTCCGCGTCCGTCTTCTCGTATCGAACTGATCGCGCCTCCGCCGGATGTAGCTCGCCCAAAATCGCACTTACAGTTTCCACGCTCTCCGGATGCAGTCTCTCGAATCCGGTTATCCTTTCTAATTCCGCTCGATCTATATTAGCCGCGTTCCTTCTTCGCTGGAGCTCCTTTATTCTAATGTCCGCTGGAATTACCCCCGATATCACGCCCGCTGCCTCGGTCGATGTGGTACGGTATGCCCTCGCCGCTCGAACTGTAGATAATCGTTGCACCCCTAGTATTTTTCGCGTTTCTTTAACTTCACGACCGTCCGCCCAAACTGGTGCCGCGTATAACATGGGTGGTTCGATCGCTCCCGTATAAATTGTGGATGCTGCTCTGCCGCTTAATCCCCAAGTGGTTTTCGTTGCCGCGCCTATTTTATTCGTTATTTCCCGCGCTTTCGACGTCGCGTATTGAATATGCGCCTTAAAATTAAGTTTATTGTCCAAAAATACGCCTAAATATTTTACCTCTTCCTTGCAGTGTATGAAATCGTTCCCTAATTTAAATGTCGGTTTTTGCTGTCCCGGTTCCATACCGAAAAACAAAGCTTCCGATTTGCTAGCACTAAAATTCAACTTATTACGCCTACTCCATCTTAATATTTCGCTTAAAGCCGCATTCTCGCGCGATTTCAACTTTTTATATTGTGCCGCTCTAATTAATAAGGTAGTGTCGTCTGCGAATCCCACTATCTCGCATTCCTCCGGTAGTGTCGTCTCAAATATGCTGTCGTACATTATATTCCAATAGCCCGGTCGAGATCTTGATCCTTGCGGGCATCCTCTTGTTATTGTCTTCGCGGTTCGCGTTCCCGGTTCCTCGATTATCGCTGTGCGTCCTGAAAAATACGACTGCGCTACCCTAACTAAATTACCCGGGCACTCCTTCCGATTTAATTGTTCCAGAATTCGCGGCCACCATGCGTGATCGAACGCCCCCTCGATATCTAGTAATATTACCGCGCAATATTCGCCCCGCGATCTAGCATCTCTAATAAAACCCGTTACCTTTTCTATAGCGTCTATCGTCGATCTACCCTTCCTAAACTCGTATTGCGATTCGCTCATTAATCCGCGCGAGTATATATGGTATCGATTCTATTAATTATTAAACTATCTAGTGCCTTACCTACTAGCAGAAGTAAACTAATCGGCCTATAACTTTTAACGTCTCCCGTGTCTGTTTTGCCTGGTTTAGGAATTATCTTCACGAGCTGCTGTTTCCAGCATGTCGGAAAAATTCCGTTGCGCAAACATTTATTAAATAATTTCCGGAATAATTGCGGTGCCGTGTCGTAAGCCCTAATCGCGATGTCTGCCGTGATGCCGTTCTTTCCTGGTGCTTTACGAGGACTCATAGATTTAAACGCCGCTTCTATTTCGCAATCCGCGAAGTCTATATAGTCAGCCGCTTCGCGCCTACCCGCCGCTCTCTTTCTGATTTCTCTGTGTCCCTCGCTATCTTCTCGTCGTCATCGGGAAAAAATACTTCTAAAAATCGCTGCGCCGTTTCGATCGCGTTTTGTGTATAATTGCGGTCATCCCTCCTAACTGTCGCATTTCCGCCAACGTTTCCCCTTTTACGCCTTACAATTTTATAAGCTAATTCCCATGGATCTCTGCCCCCTGAGTTAGTACAAAATTCGCGCCATTTGTCAATTCGCGTTCTCTGTATCGCGGTTTTATATTCGCCGCATTTGCGCCTATAATCTGCTTCGCGTTCTAGTCTTTCGTCCGCGTCGTCTTAGTCTGTTAGTGTCCGTCCGTAATTGCGTTAATTCCGCGGTCCACCATGGTACCGATCGTTTATCGAACTTCTTCCTCCGCGGTATTGATTCTAAACACGTATTAATAATTCCATCGTCAATATCGCTCGCTATCCGCTCTATTTCGCGCCTACCTTCTGAACGATCTAATTCTATTTCTAATCTGGCTGCCGCTTCTAGAAATACATTGGTAAAAATCTGTCAGTTGGCCTTTTTCGTACAGAACCCTATTCTAGTAGTTAAATTATTTCCGCACGTCCCGGTACATATTTCAAAACTAATATATCTATGATCTGACAATGATTCGTCGTCGTCAGTTCCTAACATGATCGTACGCGGTGTTATCGGTCGCTGTAACTTCTATAAAACTGCTTCCGCGGTGCCCTACAAAAGTCGGATCTTCGTTATCATTTAATACGACGAATTCTTTTTCGGTAAAAAGATTCTCTAATTCGCGGCCGGGTCGGTCTTCTATCGGGCTACACCATAATCCGCTCTTACTATTAGAATCTAATGATAATACCGTTCCGAGATTAGTATAATCACCGTCATTTCCGAAATTACCCTTAAGTTCCCTAATTGCGAATTTACAATAGACAATGACAAACTTTCTAAATTACCTCGAAATTCTCCCTGATGACGTGCATCAGGAGGTAGATATGCAGAAACTACAATAAAACTTAAATTATCATTACCGTAATTAGCCCGAACTTCTACAACTACCGTATTAGGATTACTTTTGTCCCTAATTAGGATACGGCTAAGTTTACTATCTGAAATTACTATCGCCGCTCTAATGGGTTTGTCGTTAGTTTCTCCCGGACAAATAAAAGTTTTATAACACAAAGGAAATCCGCAAATCTTTCCTCCAATTACATACGGTTCTTGAATTAACGCGATCTTAATTTTATCCCTAACTAATTTCTCCGTTAAATTTTCTGTCGCTCTAATACCTCGACCTAAGTTAATTTGTATACATTTAATTCCATTTTCCGCGGATCTTTCGTCATTTGATACTAAATTATACATTATAATTTGTACGTCTCACCTCGAATTCCAACATCTTTTTGAACGACGTGCAATCCTTTCTGTAAGCTTGATGCTTCGTGCTTACCCCGGGGATCCGTTTTTTATCGCAAACGGCACATTTTACTTGTTTCGATGTACATTTCAGTTTGTCGTAGTTACCTCCTCATTTCCCGCAGACGACTTCCTTATCGCAATCCTTAGCCTTGTGTCCTGTACCTAAACATCTAAAACAATAAAAAACGCTCCTATAATCTTTTACCAAACATGTGCGCCACATAAGGTTGGCTTTCCGACCCGCGATTAAATTACGCACGTTACCGCTCGCCGAAAACACTACATTTTTCACTCCGTGCTCGTTGTCCTTTTTCGTTGAAAAGTACCTGAAAATTTTCAAATCTCCCTTCAGCTGTTCTGCGCTTTCGTAAGTTCGTTTCTACGGCGATGTTGTGTCTTCTCAGACACTCCAAAAACTTGTCTCCTTCGATTTCCTTATCGACTCCGTACGCGCAGAGCACCGGATTGCTCTTTGTTATTTCCTTCGCTTCCGCCTTCATTTTTTCCGCGACCGTGACTTTCAGTTTATCCGCATCAGATTTCGACGTATATTCTACAAAGATTGTTCCGTTCTTACCGCTTTTCAGATTCCTGATTCCAATCTGCTTGCTGCATACCTTTTCCTTCAGTTCAACTTATTCCTCGTCTTCCCGTTTCCGCGATTACCGGGCCGCCCATCATCGTTTTTTCCCCGCTAGCCTTGTTGCGAGATTTAAACAGTGCTCCATTCATCTCTCCCATAAGTTGGACCAATTCCAGTACTTTTTCGCGCACTGTTTTCTACCTTTAACGTCTCCGATTTTACGGGTACCATGTCCAAAATCCAACTCACAATATCACCCGCCTGTTTTAGCTGCTGACACTTCTCCGGTGTATTAGCGGCTACCATTCTAATATCTTTGATAAAAACCCTGTATATTCCCCTATATATTACTAATAAAGCAACACCTCTACTCAAAACACTAAAAGCCCCATTTTCTGCTAGCGCGCTAGATTACTAGCACAATCACCTGAAAAACAGTATCTTATATTTCACAGAATGTATTACAAATAAAGCACACAACACCACTACACAAAACACTAAAAGCTACAATATAGCGTTTAACCCGCAATAAAAGCTAATATGACAAAACACTCGCCCCAGTTTTCTGCTAGCGCGCTTAGGACGCGTTAGATTACTAGCACAATCACCTTAAAACAGCGCCTTATATTTCACACAATGTATTACAAATAAAGCACACAACACCACTATACAAAATATTAAAAGCTATAAAATAGCGTCTAACCCGCGATAAAAGCTAATATGACAAAACACTAACCCCCGCTTTTTGCTAGCGCGCTTAGGACGCGCTAGATTACTAACACAATCACCTTAAAAACAGCACCTTATATTTCACACTACGTATTAACTATATTATATTAACCGCCCAGTTACGTAAAACACTCGCGATCTAATACAAAATATACGCGAATCCGCACACTAAATTCATTATAAATGCTACAAAGAAATTTGTAGCTTCGCTACTTAACGCCACACTCGCTATATCAACAAAATATACTGCTAACATATACGCTCCGTATACGAAAACCGCTCGCGCTTACTAACCACGCTCGCTTAAGCAAAAGCCGTCCGCTCGCTACGGCTGTTCGCTCGAGACTGTATGCTGGACACGGCTGGAAAGCTACTAGAAAGACTGCTCAAAACATGACTGGAAAGCAACCTAGATGACGCGGGATGCCTGTCCGAGAGACAGCTTGGCTTCAGGAAGGGACACTCCACCGTCGGCGACGTACCGCAGGTAGTGGAAACCTTCGAAGCCGCTCAACGGGGAAATCATTAGTCGAGACCCCTGGTGATGCTCGTCACATTGGACGTACGAAACGCCTTCAACTCGGCGAGATAGGACGTCATGTTGGACGCCTTGCAGAACACGTTCGACACGCCATCCTATTTACTTAGGATGATACGCAGCTACCTTAGCGACAGGAAGCTGGTCTACGACACAGCAGGCGGGCCGTGCACGAAGAAGATAGCGGGAGAGGCGCAGGGTTCCATACTCGAGCCCGACTTATGGAATGTGTCCTACGACGGGTTCCTCCGAATGAAGCTGCCGCAAGATGCGTATCTGATAGAATACGCAGACGACGTAGCGGCAGTCATCCCAGCGCGTGACGAGGCGGATGCCCAGAGAAGGCTCAACTAGGTAATGAGAAGAGTCACCACATGGATGGACGAACACGGCCTAACCCTGGCAACGGAGAAGACCGAGGTCATTCTATTGACCAGGAGAAGAATCCCTAGGGAGATCGAGATGACGGTGGATACGGAAGTCATAACTACTAGAAATTCCGTGAAGTACCTCGGACTGGGCCTCGACGGCAAGATGATCTTCTGGCAACAGATTCAGTCGTCGAGCGATAAGGCCGTTAAGGTAACGACGATGTTGAGCCGACTAATGGCCAACGTAGAAGGACCGACGGCGAGTAAACGCCGGCTGCTAATGTCCGTCACCCATTCCATACTGTTGTATTGAAGCGAGATCTGGGCTGACGCCTTACAACAGGACAAGTACAGAAAGCGGATGGCTTCAGTACAGCGACGGGGAGCACTCAGGATCGCCAGCGTATACCGTACGGTTTCCGAACCGGCGGTCCTCGTGATCGCAGGAGTAACCCCGATAGACCTACTGGCTCAAGAAAAGAAGATAGTCTACGAGACACGACGAGACGTCGGCTCACGACAAGCAAGAGCGGAAGCTAAAGCGCTCACACGACTATGTTGGCAAGAGCGCTGGCAGAACGAAACGAGAGGGCGGTGGACGGCCAGACTCATCCGCAACATCACGGAGTGGATGGACCGAGACCACGGGGAGATGAACTACTACCTCACCCAGTTTTTCAGCGGACACGGGTATTTCTACGCATACCTGGCTCGAATGGGTAAAGCAGAAAGCGCGACATGTCAGTATCACGACTCTGCGGACGATAATGCTCACCATACCTTCTTCGAATGCGAGAGGTAGAGTGACTACAGAGACGCTCTACAAGACGAAGTAGGACCTCTAACGCAGGATAACGTGCTGCAAACGATGATGTCCGGACATGACCACTGGCAGAAGATGCTGAAGTAGAAGAAGAGAGAGACCCAAGCAATGGAGGCAGCCGACCGAGGCTAACTACGAGGGTCCTGAAGTAATGCGACCAGCGGTGCCGGGATGGATTCTACACCTGAAAAAGTGAGGTTTTTTAGTGGGTGCGAGCCCCACACACCAGGGACGGGTCTCGACCCTGATGGTGCGTTTAGGCATTTTTCCTCACTTAAAAAAATATTACGGAGGAAATATGACTGGAAAAACCGGGTATGCGGTCGGTACAGAACGTAAGTAAACTCTTTGTTTAAATTCTCAAGCTTTCATTCTTTATTGAGAACATCTTCAGGAGAAACTGTATAAAGTAAACAAAAAGGAAATTGAAATAATGTGACCAATAATAAATGAAAAGAATTATAACTTACAACGTGAGTTAATTAGAGATGGACAGCCTGAACCGGGAAACACAGTAGGATGTAGAGTTAACATTAAATTAATATTGTCAGAAAAATTGTGATTTAAAGATTGCTAAAATATGTATAAAGTCACAAACGTTAAAACCAATAATAAACTATGTAGAATTTGTTAAAATATTTGCAAAAAACAAGAACCAAAGTATAAAAGCAGTTGTTTGTACACATAGGCGTTCGAAAGTAAAATTAAGTGTGCAGTTACACAGGGTTTTCATGACAATTGTACATATAGAAATCAAGGTGGAAATTGTAAGATGTTACAGTAAATGTCACTGAGATGATTGACATCAGTTTTGAAATTAACAGTATGTGGTTGTTTAGTGATGTGGTACATTTCTAGAAAGAGTCTATTTATATATCTGTTTTCTATATCCAAGATCTTAACATTATCAAAATCAAATTGATGATTATGTTCTTTACAAGGATTTGCAAGTGCACACGCTCGTTTTTCAATTCTGCACTCACTTTTGTGTTGACTGATTCTATGTTTTAGCCATTGACTAGTCTGTCCTATGTACTTAAGTGTTTTGGCAACCAGTACAAGGAATGCTGTAAACGATATTGATGTTGAAAGCAAAAGGAGTACTGTCTTTCAACCTGGTGAAAACATTTCTGACAGAGATGGAGTTATATATAGCAAAGAAATAGATATAGAAAAGATGTAAGTAGCTTGACAATATTATCGGTTAGATTTTTAACGTAGCGTAGTCTTATATTTTTGGTCGGTGTTGTTCTCGAGCTGACCATCCGGTGTGTTGGATTTAAATACAAGCTTGTTGACCAAAGATCTCGGATAACCATTATTAGTGAAAATGTCTACCAATATTCGAAGGTTTTTTTTAATTTGTCATCAGATATGTGAGAAACCATATTTTTCATGGCTGTTATGGTGTTACGTTTTTGACTGTTAGGATGAGTGGAAAAATAATTTATAAACCTGCCAGATGCAGTGTGTTTTTGATACCAGTCAATGATGATAGTATTGGTTTCCGTTCGTATGACCTTCGTGTCCAGAAACGGTATACAACCCCTTCCTTTAGTTCGATAGTGAATTGTAAGTGTTCATTAAAAGAATTGAAAACATCGAGAACATATTGTACCTCGTTTCTGGCGATTACTGTTATGGCAATATGACTCATGATAAACTTAATTGCCATTTTACAGGTAATGGCCATTGCGATTGCCCGTGTGTCGAAGGTATTAGTTTTTACGTGTTTCTTTTGCATAAAATTCTGTTTTACTATATGTCAAATTAAAGTTATTTTTACTAATCTATCGTTTTATACTATACTTGTAATCTAAACAGTTGAACAAATTAGAGGAAACAAAAAAAGTATTTTTGTTATTAATATATTATATTGAATATGCATCACAAGTGTGCAACAAATTTTTTTAAACCAAAATTACGACAGAAGGTAATAAGCTTAAGAGGACTGACTACTGTTTGACAGCTGACGATGTTGCCAAAAGTAACTTTTTTACATGTGTAGACGCATTTTGAATGCTCATAGCAAACTTGAGTAATTAAATCTAAAAATGGAGTAATCTCTATTCTCCCATCAAGGTAAACGGGTATAGAGATTGTGAAGTTAATATCGAATATTAATGGACAAAATTGTATATATAAATATAAAATATTTGTAGAAATATGTGTATGAAGCCCAATTTTGAAATTACATTTAAGGACAACCAACATTTATTTTGGTTTGACAAAAATGAAGAATTATAGAATGTAAGAAGTAACTTTGTCATGAAGTATTTTCCTTTTAGTTACTCTAGTATTTATTACAAGGAACAGAAAAACGTAGAAAGCCTGATCGGAGTAGAAATTGAAATATATAAATGTCTATTTCACATAAGAAATCTCTACTACAATTTCGACTTAAAAAACTGTCGAAAGCAATTATGAATTACTATATACTGCAACAAAATAGAAATATAAACATCTTTTTTGTACAAATAGTCAATTACACAAAAGATGACAGATGTATTATCATGAAACATACACAAGAACATAAATAAAATAGAATAGTTCTTCTCTCAAAATTTACTATACGTAACATCAACCGGTTTCGGCCATAAGCCATCCTCAGGATGTTCCCTAAAAATAATACATAACATGATATAGAATGTTAAAAATGCATAACAGTAAAATAACAATTAAATAACTGTAAAATAATTAAAATCAACGTTTACAAATTAACAAATTAAAATTAATATTTAAAAAATTAACATTTAAACAACACGATTTGTATATTAAATCAAAAGCATACTGTGTTAATCTACAAAACATTTGTAAAATATTATGAAATAAATTCAAAATTTAATAACTTACAGTCATTAGGAAACAAGTCGTTATAAAAGAAAACAGATTCAATATGTGAAAGATACTTGACATGCTACACAGGTAAATACGACTGAGGTAAAATGTATAATATTGCATACTTCAAAATAACATAAGTATACATAAGAGAGATAAAGCTGTTTAATGTTTTTGTATATAAAGTTTTTTGTTTAATGGTATATGTACGTTTTAATATTTTAAAATACATCAATATTATTTGTAAATATATTATTTAATAATTAAATATTTAGGTAGCTGAATAAGGGTTTTGGGATGCATTCAATCTGTTCATTCAGTAGTACTATATCGAGTATCTTGGAATGTGAATAAATGTGAAATAATTCCATTCAATTTAATTTAATACTTTTCTGGCAAGTTTGAAGGATTTTTATATTATTGTCATTTTTACTGGTGTGTCCAGTATTTAATGTGTTGGTAAAAGTTGGAATGGTGTTGCTTACGGTGTTCTTTGATTCTAGTTTCGATTTTGCGACCAGTTTCACCTATGTAAGTAGCATTACAATTATCACATTTGATCTTGTAGACTCCACTCCTGTCTAGAGTTTTTATCAAATCCTTGTTATTAGAAAAAACATTATTAATAGTGTATTGTGACTTGAAAGCAGGGGTGATATTGTAGGGGCGCAGTATTTTGGTTAAACCCGTAGAAATATTATTGAAAGTGAAAGATTTGTAGATTGACATGTTGTCATTTGTAGTATATAGAGGGTCACGTTTAAGTTGTTGTTTTTTAATTAATCTGTCTATAGTATTAGTGGGAAAACCATTGGTGTAAGCTAAATATTTTATATTCATAAGTTCATTATTATATTCATTATTGTCAAGGGGAGTGTTAAGTAGCCGATTTATGAAGTAGTTCAAAGCAGAAAATTTATGTGTGGGATGGTGAAACGAATCATATGGTATAATATTATTAGTGGTAGTATTTTTTCTGTATATGGAATATTGGAAATTGTTATGATTTCTGTGTATAGTTAAGTCCAAAAAATTAAGTTGAGAATTATTTTCTGTTTCTATGGTATATTTAAGTTTTGTGTGTAAATTATTAATGTAATCTAATAATATCTGGGGTGTAGTGTGTTCAGTTTCTTTCCATAGACAAAATATGTCGTCCATGTATCTAATCCACATTATAATATTATCCTTGAAGGGGTTACATTCATTTATAATATGTTGTTGTTCAATATTGTCTAGGTAAAAATCAGCAATATAACCAGATAAAGCGCTACCCATAGGTAATCAAGTACCTGGTAATATTCATAATTAAATTGAAAAACGTTTTGATTGGTTATTAATTGTAAAATATGATGTATATCATTTATTAGATTATCGTTCGATAAGCTATTAATATTAGAAAAATACACACATATGTATATCAAAACGAGAATAACATCAAATAACAAGTTGATACAGATTATATCCGGAAGGCTTGGAAGAAAACGAGAAAATATTAGGTCAATTCCCAGAAATGTACGATGCTGCAAATTGAAGATGAATGTTTTCTGTTCAAGGTCACTTCGAGTGCATAAATTATGTATGTGGTGAGTATTACGTCATATAAACAACTTATCAAGCAATAGGTTTTCTTTGGGGACTTCTTTAATATCCAAGGTATACCTTTCTCTTTCTCTTGAGTGCGCCATCCATCAAAGACTATTTTCCTATTCATTAAAATTCCACGTATCTATCTAAGTTATGTGATCTAATAATATTTTTATGCTTAAACATGCATAATGGTTCATCCTACACCATTTTAACCTGCAATTTTCTTTATTTTTTCATTATTTCTTAAAATTCTCTAATAATACATTTACATAACTCAAAAGTATATACTGAACGTTATTTACACCTATAGCTTAGTAGTTAGGCATTACGGGCAATTTTATAAGAACACATGTAGTGAAGAAAGTAGAAAAGTGAAATAGTACTAATTAGAGTATTAACAACTACTGCGACATTTTAATAGGTTTTGTAGTCATTAATTTGTTAAAACGGTGTTAGCGAATGTCACGAATTTTTATTATTACATACCTACATTCGTTCTTTTTGTAAACACGCCTTTAACGGAATACATAGTGGTAATAGAATCTTTTCTATAGGTTATGAATTTTCCATAAATCAGTCGATGAGAGGACAACTATAACGGTTATAATTTTCTGATTTTATTTTTTTTTTTTATATTGACAACCTATCATTGTGTAGCAAAAAATGTGTTTATTTCAAACTCGCGAAAGTGGGAATGCCATTAAAAAATAAAAGTTGCTACAGTAACAAAAGAAAATAAAATAAGGAAGACTGAAAATAAGAAAAATTACAAAAATGACCTAAGCAACTAACAACAATATTTTCAATTTATTATAATTTTCATATTAATACACTTAATATATATGTAAGATTAGATATCTGAACATAAGCAATATATATCTACATAAACAATTTTCAGGGCAACAATAATTACAAAATTGTAATATTATAATGACTACAACGGAAAAATATACAACAAAAAAGTTAATAATATTTAGTTTTAAAATGGGTACATATGTACATAGAGCGAATTTCAGTAATTTTAAATTACTTTGCATTTCGTCTAATATTATTTACATTTTAATTAAACTGATATTATCGGTTACCTCATCAACCATTATTTTTTTCGCTAATGTGTTTATAAAGTTGTCCCATTTCTGCTGCCACATTTTCATAGCCAAATTTTTATCGTGGTAGACACTGTATTTTATTGAATTAATTGCTAATTGCTTCAAAAATCTCAAATCTGTCCGACGACTAGTCATTCCCATAAAGGCCATATACCAATCATAACTTAATCCTTTTGTGCCCCAGAAACTAGGATCATCGTTACTAATGATAACTGGAAAATCGTTGGCAATCAAATAGTTTGCAGGATGATTCCTCATATCATCGCTCAAAAGCAGAACTTGATTTGATATTGGACAAATTTCAACTGCAATGTGATAGGTTTTTATAATTTTGAGAATCTCTGGTCGTTTAAGCGCAGCGTAACCGTGCCCAATTCTGAGTGTTCCTAGTAAGACTGCATCTATAAGATTTTCATCGGTTGAAGAACCGAACCAATTCGTCTCTCCAGCATGAAAAAATAAATTAACTTCTTTCTTTATCTCTTGTAGTTGTGTTACAAATTTTACCAAAGGTTGCCCTAAATCTTCTTGACCTACCAAGTCAAATCCAGCTAAAAAATCTGGAAAATTTGCTTTCAAAGCCCTTACTGTATCTACATAACCTTGCATTGTGTCTTCGTCAACGTTCCTTATTGGAGCATATATCAATTTGGCACCCAGAAATTCCGGATGCGTTAACATAAAATCTTCCACTATTTGCTTATATAAACCTGCAACCTCTATAGGACCGTACATATTTCCATCTAAATCATAAACTGTTGGCAGAGTTGTTCGAAATTCTATGTAAAACACGTTATCTTCATATAGTTCTGTAAGAACTTGATAAAAATAATCTATGAATATTGGCTTGTAGCAAATAAGTGGATCAACAGTTAAAAATATGTTACTAAAATAATTCCAAACTACATTAATATCTGTATATACTTCTCTATGATTTTCTCTAATTAAAGTCAACTGTTGCTTTAATCGTATGTCAAAGTCAGTGACGGTTTCTCGAAGTAAATGAATTGGTTTCCAAACGCAGTCCAGACCGATAACGGCCTCTTTTAAAAATCTTAATTGAATTTTTTCATTAGACACACATGCATATAAATTATCACTGAATGTTAAATTGTAGAGATAATCCCCGGAAGCTAAAGCCGTATCGTGTCCGTGAAGAAGGGCACCTTTTGGTACTTTCTGAATAAAATGGAATACATCAGACTGTTCGATGTATGATAAAGTATCAAACAGATGGCGTGCAGGTATAAAACTTCCAGGATTTCTAAAACCATTGTCAAATTCTTCCCATTTTTGTTTCATTAAAAAGTTGTTTACAATTATTTCATTATTAGATAAAATTATGGACGAACCCATAACTAACGAGTCTTCATCGTTTAGCAGCTTCTCCCGTTGACTCCAATAGTCACACAATACGCTACTTATCAAAAGTAACAAAATTACCGTTGAACACATAGCTTGGAAGCGCGACGAATAACTCGTATAAATGGGTATGTACGATCATTTATATTTGACAACATGTATCATCTCATAGATTAGACGTTTTTTGAACTATACCTAGTCGCTATAGATACTTTCAGTACTTCGAAATTACTACTCGAGATGTACAATCAATACACTTTATCATCAAAAACAATTAAAATTAAATCGTGTAAATGTTATCTATAAAATATTTGTTATCAAGGTTTTTTTCATGGTAACAAAATGCCAATACAATTAGAAATCAAATCATATAACATATGCAACGTACTCGATATTTACTAAAAACAAAAGGTTGTGTAATTGTGTAAAGGTTGTGTAATTAATGTTTTTTCCAGTTTTTTGGATCTTGTAGATTTATCAATAAATTATTGCAAATAAACATGATTACCTACTATTCCTCTTACTACGGCATCTAGACTGTTAATAGCCTTCTCTTCAACCAATGCTTCAACGCAAAAAAGATACAAAGTTGCGATTGATGGAAAACAGATCTCTAGACATGAAGTTATTGAGGTTCAGACTTCAAGATTTATATTATATATAAATATATCATATTACATATTTAAGTATATTAGGTTACACTAGAGACTTCAAGTTTTAAAATTAGATAATCTAACCGTCCATGTAATGTAAAAATGTAATGACTAAAATATTAGGAATAAATGTAAACATACAATTAGTTTTTACAATCTAATTACAAAACTTAGTTTAAAACACAAAGAGATAATAAATTCTTGAGTTCTGTGACTGTTTTACTTATAAAATAGTTATTTATGAAATTAGTTTAAATATTGATTTAGAGACGAAGAACGTATACATATTACTGCATATGGATATGGATATCTTGTGTATGTAGATGTATATATGTACATGAAGCACTAACTAACACAAATAGAGCATAGAAATGATATAGTGAGTATACATAATTATATTTCATATTATCGAGCAATCGTTATCCATATTATAACCGCATTAATCATATTTATACAATTTTAAATGTTGTTCATATCACATACAGCTGGGAAAAAAATGTCCTGCCAGTGCGAGTGTAAGAGAAGATACGATGGTTAGCCCCCTTTCGAAATCTATCGGTTGATAGGCAGGGTGGAAACGGCAAACATAATATATATTCTTGTCATAAGGTCGCTACACACGGACGCGTGTGTGCGTGCGTGTGCGTGTGTGTGCGTGTAGGTTTCGACATATTTGTGGAGCCTTGTGCGTGCAGCAGTAGTATTTGTGGCATACATCGCAATTGTGGCATACATACACGCGTATGCCACAAAATTTTAACAGCAAATCGAGCATCTACGCCCCAAAATTAGTCTAATCGGCCCAGTCCGAAATTTTTTATGTGTAAGTTGCCACAGTTATATATTGAGAGTGGTGTCACACACTTCTATTATTGTGGCGTCGTCAGTTTTTGATGATCTCAGCGCCATCTACATTTCTATACACACCCACATTAGTGACATCTTTACTTCGTTAAAGTCGACTTGTGTCGAATATTGCTATTTTTAGATTTACAGAACAATTTATTATTTTTTCGTATTAAGAACCGGAGTGTATTAGTGTTGTAACCAATATATTACTGGTTTCTGAAGAATGTAAGTAACATACATTCTTATGGTTTGATAATATAAGTACATATATATATAGATATTAACTAAAAAATTAAGTGTGTAGTTTCATTGTATTTTAAAATATGTAAAAATCCATAAGTAACGGTTATTAACCGATATAGACACGTGGTTTATAAATCCACGTTTGTATTGCTATCGATTCGAATTTTAACTAGCTATTACGAAGTTTTGACTAATGTAGTCGGATCGAAAGCGCAATCGAATATCAAATACATACTTTAGTACATGCATTTGAGCGGCAAAGGTATTACATGTTCTTGATATCACTTGATACCATTTACCATAAATAATAAATTTAAATAATCTTCGTTCGTATAATTTAAACGTGTACGGCATTGTTTATTGGAAACTAACAATGATTTACATTTCATCAGTGCTGGATTGTTTCTCGAATGGTCATGACTAATTTAGATATACCCAAGCAGGACGACATCTTAAAAAACTACCAAAGCTACATTCATCTTAGAGCATACATATTTTATTAATTGTCTTAAAAAGTATCAATTTTAGATGCGTAATAAATCAGACTTTTTTGTATTTTTATACGGGCAGTTTGATGAGAAAGAGAAAAGTAGGTAGTTGCATTAAAAAAAATTAAGGTTTGACAATTATTCCATTCGAAAATTTAATTGTAATTTTCGGATACGCTGTATAACGTTTTCGAAAAATTTATTCGGTTTCAAGCTCTATTCTATACGGTCAATAGTTCTACAAAATTTCCAAATTAAATACCTTTACAGTTATAGAAGTTCAAATGCATTCCTGCATCTGTCAAAAATTAAAAAAAAATGCAAATATTTCAAACATGGTTGAAAATAACAACATAGTCGTTTTATTAAATTTACTTCAAAATTGAACGAGAAATTAAAAAATATAATAATATATAGGGTGTTGCATTTAAAATAACAAAGTTGACAGCCACTTCCGGTATAAGCGTATGCGGCAGGTTATTATAAATATTTTAGTTTAATAGCGCACGTCGACATTAGTATACTCCAAAATTTTCAGAATTATCCAATGTATACTCTTCCATATATCGATCGATGCAGTTCCTCGTGAGACACCCTGTATACACATTGCAAATGAAATTTTATATATCTTCAAAGTTTACAGTCAGAAACAATTCAGTCCTTTTAAAATACCGAAAGTACGTGCTAGAACTAAAATATTTGAAGCGCAATTATTCACTTGCTCTGGATTTTCTGTAAATTTGAGAATTACCAATCAAAATAATTGCAATATTACAATAAGTCGAAGAGAGAGCAAACTTTCTGTTTTTCCTGGAGTAGTTATTTTCGCGAATGCGTTTGAACTTACAAAGTGGTGGTAGGCATGAATCAGTGATAAACGCAATCAACAATGGAAGATATATGCTCCAGTAAAATCTGAAGATTATTTTTTAAATATTAATGCAATATTTTTAAAATTACAAAAATAGTTAATAAAAGAAAATGAATGAACGAACTACCATGCTGTTCCCGAGTTGCTGACATATTTCTTATTTTAAAACAGCAAAAAAATCGAATACGAAAAACATTAAATTAGGCTTTGATAAAAACCTCAGCAATAGAGCGTTTTTTATTCAATGTTTTTGTAGTTGTTAAAAATCTTCGATCAAAATTTTAAAAAAATTTTGCTGTATAGACATAAGCCGACCATAATCGGTACCTATAAAACGTTAAGAACTAAGAATATTTAATGGCAAATACGAACATTGTACGGAAATGTGCCTTATATATTCTAAAATTTTTATACGATATAAGATCTTTTCATTAATGTTCATGGATTTATTGGGTATTTGAAAAATTATTCTACCTAATTCCTAATTGTGTAATTTTAGAATGATAACCAGAAATCGTAAATTGGTGGCACTAGCAATGCAACAAAACAGAGAAATAAGCGACCGACTGCTTCATCTTCCTCGATATGAGACTACCAAATGTAGCTTAAAATCTGAAATGATACGATACTCAGCTATGTTAAAAGATACTGATTTTAGATATAAAATAGCGTCAAAGGACCTCAATCCTAACGAAAATCTCGCACCTATCATTGAATTAAAAGAACATGACCTTAAAAACAGTTTATCCGAAATAAAATCACAAAGTGTAAATCATGAAAATCTCATGCTCAAAACAGTACCACAACCAAAACTACAGGAACTCGATACGGATGATGTAGGGTTATCAGATGGAGAAAAATCACAAGAACTTAGTAAGAATAATGACATGACAGTTGTAGATTGTTATATTGAACCACCACCATTGTATTATTTCACCGAAAGCAACGATGACAGCAGATGTTCTGTAGAAATAAAGTCACAGCCGGAAATTCATTTTAAGCAAAAGATTTTCGAAACTGTTAAAACGAGTGCCGTGAACGATTCGCATGATGACGAAGAAGAATCAGATCCGTTTGCCACATCTGGTAGCGAAAGTTATATTCCTTCAACATCAGAAGTATCTGATACTTCTTCTGATAGTTCTCAAGTAAGTATTAAAGATTCTTGGACTGATGCTCAGCTGAGCAGAACTACACAAGATGCAAAAAGTAACAAAAAACGTAGAAAGCTCTGTACGAGACCATTTAATGACACGGTACGAAAAGAGAGTTCTTCAAGTAGTTCTGAAGAAAACACGGTGAAAATTTCATGTTCTAGCAAACGTGACGGAAAACGCATACGCAACAAAAGGTATTGTTGCTATGTTTGCCAAAAAGTTGTTATAAATCTTTCCCGACATTTAACTTCTGTACATTTTAATGACACAGCTGTAGCTCGAATCTTAGCTTTACCAAAAGGTTCAAAACGTCGTCGTGAAGAATTTGGCAAACTAATGAGAGAAGGTAATTTTTATCACAATAGTGAAGTTCTACAGTTGAAGCAGGGAGAGCTTATACTTTTACGACGTCCAACACCACTAGAAGAGAAAAAAATACACATATATAGATTATGGGCCATGTCCTGACTGTTTAGGGTTTATGCTTAAAAAAAACATTTCTTATCATATGAAGAACAACTGTAATGTTAAATCTCAAGTGTCGCTAGAAACTAGAAAACCAATTGGTGAGAGCAATGCGATTATCGCCGGGATGATTGGAACCAGTTTTACTTCTGATTTTACAACTAACATTCTAATTAGAATGAGGGATGACGAAATAACAAAAATCTGCAGAGAAGACGAACTTATTTTGAAGTTTGGTTTCATGTTGTATGAAAAGTACAGTACAACGCAATGTGAACTCATCCGCCAATCTATGCGACAAATAGGTAGGTTTTTCAAAGAAGTAAACAAAGCTCGACCAGACATTAAATCTCTAAGTAATTCTCTACAACCTCAATATTTCGATGTTGTTGTGCAAGCAACAAAGACTTTGTGTGTTACAAACATAAACTTTGCAAAAAGAACAGAATTTCAAATACCTTCACTCGCTTTAAAAATTGGCCATGCTCTAAAAAAGTGTATTAGTTATGAGAGAGGTAATGCGTTACGTTCGGGTGATGTAAAACGGAACAGAGAATTGGAATCATTTCTATCGCTCATGGATATGGAATGGAGTATTAGAATTTCATCGAATGCTTTGAATACCTTGCATGTCCGCAAATTCAATTGTACACAACTTCTGCCCATTACAAGTGATTTAATTAAACTAAATAACTATTTAGAAACTGAAATAAAAAAATATAAAACCGAAATAGAAAAGACGTATCAACCGTCAACAAGCTGCTGGTCTAGATTTGCTACGGTGCTTCTTAGCAAAATTGTAGTATTTAATAAACGGAGATCAGGAGAAACTTCGCGAATGACATTAGAACAATATTCTATGAGGCCTCTTTGGTCAGAACAAACAACAGAAGAATCTAGAAGTGCACTGACACAGTTCGAAAGACAACTAGCTGAACATTTTGTTGTGGTTGAAGTTCCTGGAAAAAGAGGTAGAAGAGTTCCTATATTACTTTCACCTGATATGAAACATGGAATTGATTTATTAATAAAGACTAGAACACTAGTTGGAATTTCTATAGATAATTCTTATATTTTTGCTAGAAGTGGAAAATCGTTAGAATACCTGAGGGGTCATGATTGCTTGAGAAGATGTTGCGGATATGCTCAGCTTGAATCACCAGAAAATATTAATGACACCAAACTTAGGAAATACATAGCAACAGTAACTCAAATAATAAATCTGACGGAAAACGAAACAGACTGGCTTGCACGGCATCTTGGCCATGATGTTGCCATGATGATCGCGACTTCTACAGATTACATGAAAGTGCTGTCGAACTGACCAAAGTCAGTAGACTCTTGTTGGCAGTGGATAGCGGTCAAGCTAACAAATTTGCTGGGAAAAAGTTAAATGAAATTCAATTATCTGGTAAGAACATAGTTTCTCTTAATTATTTATTTTAATATATATATTTTCTGACCTTTATGTACTTATCTTTTAATTCCTGATGTATTTCCACTTGTAGGTCAATAAAACAATAAATAATTAAATACCAATTTATTCCATAACATATAATAATATGTTTTCGTTGAATAACTTCTTCAGTGGAAGAAATTGACATTTAGTATGTGTCAAATTACTAATAATATAAATATAAATTGCCATGCCTATCAACAAAATTATCTAAAAAACAAAGAATTCATTGATATTCACAAGTAATAATGAAGGATATAATGATTTAATACAACTATAAAAATCGAAATGATTTGAGTTATTCGTATATCAATCTATTTTTTGTCAAGCTCTAACAATTCTGTTCAAGGACTAGGGAAAAACATGGCAAAAAAACCTAGTCAAGAGCTTAAAATTAATAAAATTTAGGCGTGAATTAAATTATTATAAATAACGCTTAGATTTTATCAATATCCGTTCTAAAATTTACCGCGTTTTCATTTTTTTTAATGTATATCATTTCGTAAATTAATCTTTTTTTATAATTATTTTCCTTTTAAAATTTTAGTGTTTTGAAAATCAAAATTATGTCGTCTAAAATAATTATAAAAAAAGATTAATTTACGAAATGATATACATTAAAAAAGATGAAAACGCGGTAAATTTTAGAACGGATATTGATAAAATCTAAGCGTTATTCATAATAATTTAATTCACGCCTAAATTTTATTAATTTTAAGCTCTTGACTAGGTTTTTTTGCCATGTTTTTCCCTAGTCCTACGAACTATGTATATAATATATTTCTAATTATTTTCCGAAAATTTTCAAATATAGGTTCGGTGACAGTTAAGTCCGCGTTTAGGTTCTTATAAATTCCTCTCTTGCTTCATTATGGTGTTTTAGCGACAAATCTAACAAGGTTTCTACACCAGATTCGATTATCTAAGACGTCTTACTCAGAACACAAGCAAATCAATTTTTTTATTTATATATCAAGCTCTACCTATAACTTACACTATACATTATGTAGACATAGGTAATAATGCAAGTGCAAGTTAGAAATTTAAGGAAGATCGCCACAAACCTGTATTATATGGAATATATTTTGTGAACTATTTCTTACATTTTAAGATTTGCCACATATTGAAGTTGAATACGAAGAAGAACAGGATGATAACTTGGTTCTTGAAGATAATCCAAATACAGTGCAATCTTTTCAAGATAACTTTACTGTTAGAGAACAAAGTATGCCTAGTGTAAGAAAATCTACTAGGTCAACTTGTCCAAAGAAAATGTGGACAGAAGAAGAAATTGGAGCCGTACTTAAATTCTTTGCAATTTTTATTAAGAAAGGAACGGTTCCTGGGAAGGCTAAATGCGAGGAGTGTATGGAAAAGCATCCTGTTTTGAGCACAAGAAAATGGACAGACTTAAAATTTTATATCAAAAATTATATAACCAAAATTAAAAAAACAAAAAATAAATCTTAATATTTGCTACTACTTTCTTTTTAACTAATAGATTCTATTTTTTTTTAACTTTAGTAAATATAAAATAATAAATGTTATAAATAGAAATTATAAATATATAGAATAGACAAAAACTGCATTTTGTTATCCTTATTAAAAAGCTATCAGTCTGTCAGTTAACTATCTTTAGCAAAGATGGGCTTATCCTTATTCTCAGAGTTACGATTAATAAATTTCGATTTCTTTATTAATAGTATTTCATGAAAAATGCTCGAATTATAAGTATGATGTAATATAATGAAAATGCGAAAAATATTCAAGTTTTACTACTCAGGTTATACTAGATAATATTATAAAAGCACCTGTTTGTACTACACACACAACAGCGAATATATAATATTTGTGGCACCTGTGATACACATTTTCTACCACACTATATTAGTGGCAACACATACACACGTTTCCAATCCAACATAATTGTGACGCAAGATGTCACAATTGTGTTTCCTAAATAGCTAGATTATTACAGAGTGTATTGAAGTATGAATCAATTTTCTAAGATGCCGAAAGCATCCTCGTATCCATTCGTCCGCTTGGCTCCACAAATATGTTTATAGCACGGTAGGCACTAATATTACGAAACATGTATGTGTGCGCGTGTGTGTATGCGGATGTGTGCGGATGTGTGCGGATGTGTGCGAGTGTGTGTGCGTGTTTCTTCGCGCACTCGAAGCAGGTTGACGACCCGCTTTGGACGTCTTCTACGTAGGGCTTATATTTTATTGAAAACTAGGTGTTTTTGTGGGCCTTTCTGGGTTGATACATAGTTATTTCTGTTCAACGGTGGTTACTTGGAGGTCACGCTCTGGACGAATCGTTATCTTAAAAGAGACCGTTACTGCAAGCTCACGTTTTATGTATCCGATGATTATCAATTATTGTTCTATAAACCTCTAAAAACCGTTGGTGACTTGCGATTATTTATAACCGTCATTTTGGGATTAATTTTCCAAAGGTCCGACCAAAATTGCCATAAAATTGTTGATTACATTACCACCTACGTTTTCCTTCTTAAAATCGCCCTAATCTCGACCGTTTTCTTCGTGATGAGTGTTAATTTAATAGTGTAATTTTGTTACGTTTAAAAGTGTTTTTGTAAGTTTTTAAGTAAAATTAATTAATCACCTTAAATACAGAATATGATTGAAATTCATTTGGTTTATCCAACATTCTTCTTTGACTGGACTTAGTTTAAGATCGTAGCTGACCTACACCCCCATTCTACGTTAGGCGGCTATTGAGCCAAACCCCACATCGACTCGTAGGTACATATCATCATCATTCGCATCAATGATGCCACATCGTAACGGTTACCTTTCTCTAATATTGTCACTGTATTTAATAAGAAAAATGAATTAATTAAAATTATTATTCTCATGTGTATGGCCGTATTGATGCTACGCAGCTAAATGTTGATTTTTAATTTTGAAAGACAGAGATCAGATAGATATAGTTTTGTAAATATTCTATTAATTTAGTATTTTTAATCTTTTTGCAGTTACCGTTAAACGTGCACACACATCTGTCAAGCTACAATATGGATTGATGATCGAATATTGACAAATAACATTACGATATATACAGGTTAACAAAACCGCTTCGTTATTCCGGTCAGCTTTGTTCCAGCTACCGATTTTTCGGTAGATCTACCGATTTTTCTACATATCTACCGATCTACCGATGAGGCTATCATATATACCGAATTCTAAAAGCATCTTGAAATTATTACGAATAAAGAAAAAAAAACTAAATAAAATTACAAACTAGACTCGCTGAAACTGTTTATATGCATGTAAATAATACGATTTAATGTATATATTTGTAAAATGTTTAACTAGGCATAAAAATACAATATAATAAATTACTAATACAATTGCATTCATCTTTAATCTATGACTATAATAAATAGAAAATTAAAACAGACAAGCAATTTTATAGTATAGCGTGCATTCAAAGCCAGCAATTACCTCGTATTTATATTGTACGCTTCTCTCTAAATTACTAATACAATTGCATTCATCTTTAATCTATGACTATAATAAATAGAAAATTAAAACAGACAAGCAATTTTATAGTATAGCGTGCATTCAAAGCCAGCAATTACCTCGTATTTATATTGTACGCTTCTCAAACGCTCTTTATTCTGAATAAAGGAACTATTCTGGTTGAAAAAGTGGTTTAAACAAAAGTAGTTTCTCAAACAAAAATGCTTATTCTCTTAAAAGTAATTATTTAAAATATTATACCATTGAAATTAATGCTTTTCATTCGATGAATGAAAGAATTAAATAAGTACAACATATCATTCAATAACTGAATAATGAATAAAAGTGCTATCTATTTTGTTATTTGTATTATTTTAAAATAGTGGGGCATCTTGTGATTGATGTGGTTGTTTATGTATATTCATTATAATAATTATTATATATGTGAAGTATACACTTATGTATTTTAGAAATTAAAATTGTTTATGAATATATTTGTTTGATTTTAAACTAAGGACAAAAAATCTCCCGAATTCTACCGAATTTTCACGACCCATTCTACCGATTATACTCACAGGTGGCGGAACAACACTCATTCCGGTAGTCGTCATGATGCAACAACAGCAAATGTACAAACGTTCTTGTGACTGAGCGTATGTTCATGTTTTTTGTGTGTAAATTTGTCTTATGTGTATGTACGAGGGAGCGTTTTTATATTCGCGGAATGAGCGGGTTGTATGGGAGTGATTAGGTGCATTGGGAGCGTGGCCTATGCAGCGACTCATAATTAGTATAAATACGAAGTTTCATTGTTATTAGACAGTTATTAGACATTTCTCGGGACGAGAATTCCGACGATGAAATCGAAGAGGAGGTAGAGGCCTCAATGGCGAGCCTCCGTCATTTGAAGGGTCAGCCTATTGATTTGGCAACTAGGGGGAGATCCAGTAGTTCATTAAGACAAGGAGGAAGGGAAAGGCCCCGAGCCCTGACTTCATTACATACAATGCCTTGTTAAGACTGCCTAATTCGCTTCTTGATCATCTGGTGATGATCATCAACTCCATCATTCAGCTAGAATACTTCCCGAATAACTGGAAATACGCACATGTGGTTGCCATTCCTAAACGTAATAAAGACCCATTATTCCCGGGGAATCATTGCCCCATCGCTCTATTGTCTCTATTGACTAAAGGAAGAACTCTTTGCGTTAGATATCATCCAATTCGAGCAATTTGGATTCCGGGAGGGTCTCTCCACGGATTTTCAGCTGTTCAGGATGACTGAGGCCATACGTAATTCTCTGGAGCCGCGGGAGACGATGGGTGCGGTGTTTCTAGACATCGAGCGGGCGTTTGATACGGTCTGGCACCACGGGTTGGTCCATAAGATGATGTACGGGGGCATAAATCCGGCTATAATAAGAATCATCCTCTTCTATCTTACGGAACGTTCTTTCTCCGTACGGGTTGAAGCCTCGGCCTCCGCGCCGAGGCATGTGTCTGCGGCCGTCCCGCAGGGGTGACTTCTCGCACCGACCCTGTTCCTTGTGTTTATGTCGGACTTACCAAAAGTCCCGCAAGTCCATCATGCAATGTACGCTGACGACACCGCGGTCTACACGTCCTCAAGATGCGAGGAACTCGTATGTCGTAGACTACAGGGGCAGATCGATGCCATCGCTGACTGGGGATCTAGGTGGAAACTCAAGTTAAACGAAATCAAATGTGTCGCCATTCGATTCACAAAAAAACGACGTCTACCACATGATAACATCTTCGTTGGCGACTTCCGTCTACCGTGGAGTGAGTTGGTTGTCTACCTGGGCGTCACTTTGGACCAACGCCTAACATTTAACCAGCATGTCAAGAATGCTGTTCACAAGTTTCTAGCGGCCCGCTCCGCATTGCTGCCTCTTCTATGCAGAGAAAGCACCCTGTCGCTTAACATCAAAGTTCTGCTCTACACATCCTTTCTGCGACCCGTTATCACTTACGGTGCTTTGTCCTGGTCCAGTCTGGAAAAAATCCATCTCAATCGGCTTGAAGTTCTGCAAAACAAGATCTTAAGAATGATCACAGTAGCGCCCTGGTTTGTCAGGAATGTGCAGTTGCGCACGGACCTTAAAGTCCCCTCTATCAAGGACTACCTGACCTCACTTTCAAGCAAGACGCTTGATAGAGCTACTCCCTCTAACCATCCGCTGATCGAACATCTGGTTAGGCTGGACCCGGATCGTCGTCCTCCCAAAGTTAAAGTCAGAAGAGTGCTTAGCATAGCGAATGATTAAAGCTTTTATAATTGCAGATCTCCCACAGAAGCACGCATAGGGGCTATCAGCCTCCATCTCAGTTCAAATATCATGGGTCAAGATGGACCTGCCTAGAGACTATAGGACTTAAGGATTAGAAAATCCAACCCTAGTTAAGTGAGACTCCATGCAGTGGCATAAAAGGGCACAGCACCTCCCAAGAAATTTAAAGTATCACAATCAGCTGGAAAACTCATGGCAACGATATTTTGGGACTCGGAAGGAATTGTTGATTGATTATAAAAATAACCGGAGAATATTACGCTTCAATATTAGAGCGACTAAAAGAAGCCATTAAAGAGAAAAGACGGGGAAAATTGACGAAAGGTGTGCTGCTTTTGCACGACAACGCGCCCGTCCACAAGAGCCGCGTTGCGTAAGCTGCCCTGCATAAGGTGGGCTTCGAAATTGTGAATCACCCACCCTACAGCCCAGTCCTGGCCCCAAGTGATTATTACCTGTTTCCGAAAATGGAAAAAGAGCTGCGGGGTAAAAAATTGACTGCCGATGATGAAGTCAAGGAGACAGTTTCGGCGTATTTTGCAGATAAAGACAAATCATTTTTTATGAGGGTATAAATAAATTAATTGAAAGATGTGAAAAATGTATCCGTCTTGCAGGTGAATATATTGAAAAGGAAAAATAATTTGATTTTTCTATTTCCACCCCTTATCCCCCATTCCGCGAATATAAAAACGCTCCCTCGTAGTTATTGATATATTAGTGTTTCGGAATAAAGTTCATAAATAGAGACAAGTTAGTGTATGCTGCGGCATAAAAAATATCAAAAAAATTTATTGGAAAGATCAGCAGAAGTCCAAACATCTGATAATGTGAAAAAACTCTTTTTTAGATGTCGGATGTATTTTTGAATGAAAATTTAGAATCAAAAGTTGAAACAAAAATCAAAAACACAAAAAAGAAAAATTATAAAAATATAAACCGTCAAATATGCCATTCGTTGTTTTTTTTATGTACCAAAATATAAAAAATATATCTTTGTATTTATTTGTGCACAATTTGATACCTCTCATATGTTCACAGTGAAAAAACTGTATAACTTCTTCACTAAACACACATGTTTTTATTAATTTCTATGATTACGACTATAATATCGTTAATTCTGTTGAATTTCATACTATACCATTCAAATAAGAAACTGTTGAGATTATTAGTACCACTAGATAAATCCATTATACCTGCTTAATTAGTTCTAAAATTTTAATTGTATATATTTCTGTACCTCAGACAGTACAACAGACGAAAGACAACGATAATTTGAATTTTTCGATTGGTATACTAAACCCTCATTCTCGGGGAGATACATAAACTTTCATTCCAACCATACAATTCAGATGAAGCTCAACACTCTACATGCTATTAAGAACAGAGCTCTAAGGATCGCGGAGCCTCGGCACAACGGGTCAGCTGTTGAAGAACAGAATCTACCAACATAGAAGAGATTGTATGAAGACTTCGGAGAACACAGCTTTGTTTGCTCTAGCAACGGTCATCAAATGAGTTTTGAAAAAAATCTCTATTTTGGCTACCGAAAAAGGATACTACAAACGGATGCTTTTGGAAATGTATTTTATACATATGACTCGATCCTGACACTATGAATTTCAGAACAGATATCGAAAATCTTAGCGATATACAGATCGTTGCATCGCAAGTGCCGTCAAACGCTCGCTCCAATTGACGTGTTACTTCGTTGAGCAGGTCTTAGCGTTGCAGTATGTATGTATGTACGTGCATAGCTGCGCCGGTGGTATGAATTATACGTAATGTAGGTAGACTCATATGATAAAATTTTCTTTAACGTGCACAATGTGCCCGCTGTTTTTATCCTCATAAAAACTAAATATGTAGTTATAACAAGAATAGCAAACTTGTGCACAGAATATGTGTTGTAAGAAGATGTTTATGACGAATGAAAAATGTAAAATATTAAAGCAATGTGGAGAATAGTAATACTATGTATTATCACAACAATTCACAGTAAAGTAATGAAATTTAAATTCTGTAATTAGTAGCTAAATAAAAAATGAATATTCTCATATTTGCAGGAATAAACGTTAAAAAAATATGCATATGTTACAACAGAAAGAATCTATTATTAGTCATAAAATGTTATTTTATAAGTTAACATAAAAGCGACCACTTTTCTAATGCATTAAATGCTCGAAACGTCTTCCGGTCGCCTCAAAGCAATATGCTAAACGATCGTAGAAGCCTCGTTGCGCATTCTGCAAAATTGCTGGAGGAATGTCATCAAAAGTGTTAATAATTTTTTGTTGCAATTCTGCCAAATTGTTTGGTCTATCGTTTTCAAATGTATAGATCTTAGTTTGCATGTATCCCCATAAGAAAAAGTCATTACGGGAGAGATCTGGTGATCTAGGTGGCCAGCGAATAGTTCCTCAGGTACTCAGAACACGGTTTGGAAATACATTATGAAGATATTCCCGTACAACTCTACTATTATGAGCGGGACACCCATCCTGTTGAAACCATATGTTATCCAAGTTGAGCGCCAATTCGTGGAGGCGTGGGATAATTCGATTCTGGAGCAAGTTAAGATACTTCTCGCCTGTTAAATTGCCATCTATAAAAAATGGTCCAATTCTATGCTCTCCAAGTAATCCCGCCCAAACGTTTAATTTTTGGGGATACTGAGTTCTAGCATTGTATGTTAGGTGCGGGTTTTCTCTTGCCCAGTGTCGAGGTACAGCGGGATTATGTCTTCCGTGCAACGGGAAAGTACTTTCATCGGTAAATAACATATTTGCAATAAAATTTGCGTTTTGATTGCAAATATGCACCATATTTTCGCAAAATTCCATTCTCTGTTCTTCATCTTCGGGAAATATTTCATTTGTTTTCTGTAATCTGTAGGCATGGTATTTATTTTTCTTTAAAACACGGCATACTGTGCTTTTAGAAACATCCAGCTGTTCACTAATACCCAATGAAGATATTTTCGGATTCTGTTCGACACTGGCACAAATTAAAAGATTTCTTTCGTCTTGGCGAACAAGTGGCTGCCTATTACGTTTGTGCTTGTTCGGCATAATACAGCCCAATCTTTCAAAATTATTTATTATTCGCTGAATTGTTTTTAGAGCGGGTCGTGATTCATAATTCTCATAAAAGCGCTCTATTATTTGCCTTAAGAGTATTTCTTGATGATACCACTTAATAATTTGTTTTCTTTGAACTAAATTATAAACATCCATTATTTTTATAACATATAAATACCAAACTAACAAACTAAATAAATACTTATGTATGTATCTTATACTAAACTCTGCAGAAAACCTAATAGAAACGACGACAAAACACTAACTAAACGAATATGTTTAGGCAAAAATGCTTGAAGAATGAGACAATTAACAGATTAGGATATAATAAGAAAATGCAAATGAAAAGAATATTGTTTCAACAAGAATAATAAAAAAATGAAAATGTAATAAAATATCGCAAAGTGCTAGAACATATGAGACAACTACCTTCTACAATGCCTAACTGGAGACTGCAAATATCCAAATATTCATACGTGTTCCCTGCAACATGTATCGGCGCCGGCGCGGCATATGGACTTAACTAGGACATACCGTTCAACTATCGATATAATATTTTGACGGTACTTGCGATGCAACGATCTGTATATAGTGTAGTATTTAACATCAATATTCCCCAATTCAACACACATAATATTCAACCATTTGATCCGAATTCCACTATAATTATTGTCGACTCTGATTGACATAATCCATAGAATTCCTACTTATCTGTAGATTCAAATTTCTCTCGGAAAGGTCCCCTCCCTACATACTCAAGTAATTCAATTTTATTAGTAACTTTTCATTTTGGCACGGTTCTCCTCACTTATAATGGTTTTCCACGCGCACTGCAATATGCGCTCACATCAAAATTCCGTTTAAAGAATTTTATAACTTTTAACATGTAATTTTAATGTCATGATAAACAAATTTTTAACATGTTTTGACATAGTAAAGTGTTATATCCGGATATGTACCTGGATTGTTGTTGTATTTTATACTTGCTACCATAGTTGTCTGTGTGTGTTGTAGGTGGTAACTTACGGGCAATGCCGAGACTTCCCGACATTATACGTCGAATAGAATAAGTCTGCGCGTGCAGAACACGTTTGCTTATCCAAAGAAAATACGGACATTATAAGGCTTAACAGAGCTGTTAAGCGCGTACTGACTGAGTAAACATTCCAGCTTGTTTTAAATATAAATTAAATAATATACATTAATACATAATTATTAGACTTTGATAGTTTACTTTGACATTGGTTAAATTAATTAGGTAAAATTAAATTTACGCTCATACTAAATGTTGTAACAAATACATTTGTTTATTGTTCTACGATGCATTTAATTATTATAAATTTCTTCATCTTTATAATTTATACATAAGTATATTTGTATAAAACAGGATAATTTATTTCAAAATTGTAAAATTGCCAAGGGAATCTAATATAGGAAATTCATCTATGCCTAGAGAAGCAGATGATAAAGCAGAAGGTAAGTAGTACACATTTGTACATGCATTTAGATGTGTAATATCGGCCACTAATGCTTTTCATTATAGCTTCCTTTTTAGACCAAGGTAGAAATATTAGCAGGTCACTCCAATCAATAGGTGAAATAGTACATACATATATATACTGTAGTGTTACGTGGGTTCAGTACCAAAATAAAGCTATAATTACTAATAACAACTCTACCTTTAATGTATTTTACTTATAATTGAATCATTAAACTCTTTTAATAAATCAAAGAAAATAACTACGGTAAATAAACTGTGTATTCTTCTACTTCTTTTACAAAATTGTTTTATTAACTAAACTGATTCCCTACGATAGCTAGTTATAAATACCTATTTCTATTGTAGATCACTAACCTAAGATGCGCATACAAAATCTTCCTACTGGATTCCTCGATGAAATGTCCCTATTTATACGGATCTATGTCCTGGATTGTGGTTATTCACGAGAATTTGTTTAATCTCGCTTTTCCAAAGGATATTAGTATTGTAAATATAACATGTTCTTCCAAAAAGGATATAGATATTATATATATCTTCTTATGTCACCTTCAAAGCATTAAATGCATGTTTACATAACTAAAATTTCCATTCATATGTTGTAGACGATACCAAAATGCTGTTTTAATGACCTTTAAAATATATTTATCTTTTTATAACTCAATTTTGATGGTTTTTTCTGTTCCAATTATTTTCCAACTAACTTCTTTATTTCTTAATCTCCATGGAATTTTCATTTTACTTGCTAGATTAATATGTGCTAAATACATTTCTATTTGGAAACCAATCATGTCTTTTCTTGTGTTTACATAGTAACTCTGACATATATTGTAGGTACCATCGCACGCGAAATTAACTGCACTAAATGAAATTGCGAATCCATGGATACAGCTTACTTAAAGTTCACTTTCACAATTTGGACAGTATAGATGTTGGAATGTTGTTTTACATTGTAATTTACATTAAAAAGTGCTAAATAGAAGAATACCTTATATACCAGTGTTTTCTCATCTACCCTCGGAGATAGTATTATTATTTAATTTAACCGTGCTCTCTGCATATATATATAATAATATATGGAAATTTTGCCTTTATATATGAATCGAAAAATTGAAAAACAAAATTAAATACAGTTACAGCGCCATCTATTGAGTGTACGCAGAACCCACATTTACAGATCTCTATACGGTAGCTAAATATCATTACAATACATATGTATGTTATGGTCAAAGTATACAATAGCAAATGTGCACATTGTACGTTGCGACCGGCCATTTGCGGCGTTTGCACAATAACGGTTACTTTTCTGAATTGTAATTAACATAGATATTATATATTGTAACGACATTTAATTCAAACTTAAAAAGAATAGATAAATAATTAATGACATTGAAATTGTAGTAATATGAAAAAAATCAAGTTGGTAGAATTGTATATAACTAAATTTAAGTTGTCGCCATGAATGACAGATGTGACTAAAATACGGACATCTAACCTAACTGACGTTTTAATAAATTTACATTTTCAAAATGGAAATCGACGACAACCCAATTACTCACGTGACATCTTCTAATACAATTTTCAAAGGTAATTTCACATTATTTCCAGGAATTTGAAAACCCTTTTCATCTGTGCCAATTTCTTAGTCCAAATCGCATTTCTCATCCAAATAACAGACAGCCATGAATCAGAAAAAATACTTTCTTGGAAAAAATATTCGAAACAGACGCGTCCGAACCGTTAACGCTGCTAGACCTATGTCGAATTCATCCTTAAAACGTAAACAATAAAGTTAAAATCATTATTTCACCTAAAAACTCATAATATTTCCCTTATCCAAAATTAAATTTCTTATCAAACATCCATATTGAAAAGGACACGACCAATTTTTTTAATTAAATACTTCTACGAAGAATTTCTTAAGTTAATCCCCGAGGTCCAGCGGAACCCAGGACAGCCATTCCAAGGCCGAATTAGCGAGGATTTCCACGTCGAAGGCCCGAACTCCATTCCTGCCTGAAATCCCAGCAGTACTCGTTAAATCCAGCCAATTCCCGAACCTGACGACCTTTGACCGAGACAATCCCAACGACCCTTAACAGATAAGTGGTGTAAGGCATTATTAACAAATTTCATTCAAAAAGAAAATAAAGAAGTTAAGTTTAAAAAAGTCGATAAAGAAAAAATTTTAAGACAGATTTAATTGAATTAAATAAAATAACAGATCGCTTAGCAGTTTTAAGGGAATCCTGTAATTCCAATTTGCCAAATTTGATCCTAGAAATTATTAATGTTAGTCGTTACAAAAGAAGTTAAGCTAAAAACAAGACGTTAACAGACCAAAGTTCTTAATTAGATATAAGTAATTAAAATTTAAGATTTCTTACCTGTGTTAAACACCAAGTTGTGGTATTATAATTTTAATTTTAAGTGTTAAATTCGCTTCTGTCACATTTTGTTCGTTCTAACTTTAATCTCATCACGTAAAATAAATTATCCCATTTATATTTAGTAAAGGCGCGAAATTGAAAAAAGATTGTCATTCAAAAGAAAATAAAAATAAAATCGAAATCGTTAGCACCAATAATACCTGTGTTTCAATTGTGTGTGTGTGTGAGAAAAAGAGTCTAAGAACCCACCTGAACCCTGAGAAAAGAGTTTTGAAATCCATAATTAACGTACAACACCTATAACATTAATTGGCACCCAGAACGTGAGGCACGAATTAGACTCGAAATCTCAAAAATAGGCAACCAAATACACACAATTGAAATTCAGATCTACAATTAAAAACACAGGTCCGTAGTAGACAAATTTACTGAAAACAAATTCAAGAAAAGTTTTAAAGAAAATATTTATTATTGAAATAAAAACAACCCATTGTGTTTATTTATTTATTTACAGTGTTATACATTTATTGTTTCTTGTTTATTTAATTTTGTGTGTACCATTGAACATTTGTTTCTTGTAAAAAACCATTTGTAACACATAACGACACATACATTGACACAACACCTTCCCGAACGTATCTGAAAAAGAAAAAGAGATCTTGAGAAACACTCCCAGCGAGACGTTATAGTCAGCAGCAGAATAGTACCGAGTTGCTAATCAGAAAACTAAACGATCTAGCCAAGTTACGCGACATCTCACCACCATGGAAAGAAGACACCGCCGTTCAACATCTTCAGGAGACGCCGCGATACACCTGAACCAGATCGCCTCAATGCTAAAAGCTCTACAATCAAACATGCTATCTACGAGCGAACAACTAAAAACAGATCTACGAACAACAAGTGAACAACTAAGTGTAAAATTCGCTTCTGTTACATTTTGTTCGTTCTAACTTTAATCTCACCACGTAAAATAAATTATCCCATTTATATTTAGTAAAGGCGCGAAATTTAAAAAAGATTGTCATTCAAAAGAAAATAAAAATAAAATCGAAATCGTTAGCACCAATAATACCTGTGTTTCAATGGGGCCGTCCCGGATTTTTTTATATATTTTTTTCTTAAAGTATACATTAAATTATAGTTATGAGGGCTTCCGGGTTTTGACCGCGTCATAGTAAAGTACATATATACAATAAAATAAAACAAAAATGAAAAAGAAAATTACTTACATTAGTGGCGAAACGTCGAGTTTGAGTAAGTTGTATATATATTTTTTGTAATTTTCTTTTTCATTTTTGTTTTATTTTATTGTATATATGTACTTTACTATGACGCGGTCAAAACCCGGAAGCCCTCATAACAGAGACTCAGACCGTGGAAGCCTTCGATATCATTAAATTATAGTGTCTACGTATTTTCTTTTTTTTATATTATTAATAAATATGCCACGAAAAAATATCAAAGTTTAAATTTTGAATTTACCGCATTTATGACGTGATAATGGTAAATTGACAGAGAAGCTTGCCAAAAGTATGATATGGAAAGAGATAGAAATAACACATCAATGTTTTCTTAATCAGAAATGTAATCTTTCTTTTTTTTGTTAGCTACGTAAACGTCAAACGAAATCCACCTCCTGGCTATCTGTATTCTGTCATAGTATTTGCTCTCATATTTGTTTGATAAACTATTGTGTTGTTATTATTTTGTGGTGTGCTTAGAGTTTTCAGTTTTAATTTGTGTATTTTTTAACATTATCACCTTTGGAATCCTGGTGTATCTTTATTTGAATCTTATTTGATATCAATTAATCATGAAATGTTTTGTATCTCGTTGCAAGAATAATTTTAAAATCAATCCGGAGAAGCTTCTTTATATCCAACATATGTATGTCACAAAAAAAATAAAAAGTACATGTTTCTATATATTAATATTAATAATGAAGTGAAAAGTGGCGGAGTTCAGATGCGTCACTAAAAGTTGACACCTGCTCTTCTACTCAACCATTCTATCTAAACCTAAAGCCTAAATCCAAAAAGAGAGTAGTTACATCTGCTAAAAAGGAGTGTACTTATATAATTTTTGTGGATATCTTCGTTTCTTTAGGGTGTTTTGGTTTATAATTAGTTATAATTTCACTAATTCTCTTCTCATGACCTGGTTTAGCTACGTCTAGATGGTTTTCTGTATTACGATGTCGGCTTTAAGAATGTGTTCACTGACTTTTACTTCAGACGTGAATGTTTTTATTGGCGCATTTAATAATCCTTTTACCAAAACACAAGTATTATCAAATTTTGGCGCTCCCATCTGCATCTAACTGCTGGCTTTTAACAAGTTCAGATTACATCCGCTGTCAATGAATCCTTGTATAGAATAAACATTTATAGTCAAGAATATATTATCACGAAGAGGACTGTCATCTCCTTCAACAATGCATGTTTGCCACTTTTCTGCCATTTCCTGTAGATTCTGTTACTTGTTTGCTTGCAATGTGACCAAAATCATTTCAATATCTTTCATGGTTAACAAATATTTAGTTAGTCACATCGTTTTTCTTTTTACGTGTTGA
This sequence comes from Holotrichia oblita, assembly GCA_023690525.1. NCBI lineage: Eukaryota > Metazoa > Arthropoda > Insecta > Coleoptera > Scarabaeidae > Holotrichia > Holotrichia oblita. The sequence continues at coordinate 7,676,249 of CM043024.1, read as the reverse complement.
CAGGATTATATGCAACTATTAACGGCTTTTCCAAATTCTTGCTTTACTTATACGTTTTTGCATTTCGTATTTTAGTACACAAAAACTACACATTAAAGACTGAAAGTTCTATTACATTTGATTGCACAACATAAATGTATTTCATATACCTACACGTCTTATCGTCAAAACATCTTTTTTATAATAATTGTCACTGTCAACACACCTGTCATGCCCTATAGCTAATGCTATAGGCTAATGCTTGTACATTACTACGTTTGTCGTTGATGTATTCTTACAAGTTTAAGCCAATAAAAAGAAGTACCATTATCACGTCACTAAACGCGCGACTTACAAATAATCGGTTTTATTTTCTTTTTTGTGCAATTCCAGTAACACTAAAATTATAATTTTTGCTATTACCTACATCAGATTATAGTAATCTTTCATAATAAAATATTTATTAACACATTTAAAAAAACGGGACGGCCCCATTGTGTGTGTGTGAGAAAAAGAGTCTAAGAACCCACCTGAACCCTGAGAAAAGAGTTTTGAAACCGATAATTAACAAACCCCTACAACAATATTCATTATATTGAAGTAGGAAAGGATCCATTAGAGAGATTAACAGGACACTTTCTATTGGTGTATTAGAATTCATTTTAATTTTAGTTTACGGGATTGTTATTATCGAGGTAATTAGACTAAGAATTCAATATTACTGGTTGAGAAGTAAAGCACTAAAGTAGGCAAATAGTTCATTGAAGGACGGGTGTGGTAATTTTTGGGTATTTAAACCAAAAATACACGTGTTTGTTCAGTTTATTTATTCGATTTAATAGTGGTTACGTGAGTAAAAATGGATACGAGCATGTTAGAAATTATCGAAACAAGTAAAGGTAAACCCTGTGCATTGTATTATGGTTATCGCTATCGACTTAAAAATGTGAAAATTGAAGGAACAATCTGGGTGTGTACGAAGGAAATGTTGTAGAAGTGCCGCGATAGACTTATTAGTGATGTTGAAACTAATAAAGTGATAATTGAACACACATGTAAACCCGACGTAGCAATGAATGAGGTACACGTGTGCCTTTCAAAGGCCAAGAGGGAAGCTCGAGAAGAAGTCAATATCGCAGTGTCGTCAATATACGAGTCAGAAGTAAGACAACTTTACGACCGTGGGTTAGATTTTGTGACCACAATTTCCTAATTTGCATCAGTGAAAACAGTGTTAAATAGGCACCGACCGAACGCTAGGGGCACGATTAAAGACCCACAGGGTTGTGAGAATATCGTATGGCCTGCAAATATCTTCCACATTCCTGTTAAGTGAAGACAAAATATTAATCTTTGCCACGGTTCTAGGAACAGAAGCCATGACTAATGGCAAAACATTTTTCATGGATGCCACTTTCAAGAATTGCAGCAAAAAATTTTACCAATTGTACGCAATTCATGTGAACAGTGGGAGCACTCAACATGAAACCAGCGTGATCCCAAACTGAAACCTACGAAAGGTTTATTAGGATGGTAAAAAATCACATTCCGGATTGAAAACGCACATTAATTAAAGTGGATTTTCAGGAAGCTGTTATATTAGCATTAAAAAGTGAACTCCCAAATCTAACAATTTCCGGCGGTAACTTTGACTTCAGCCAGTGTTTGTGAAAAAAAGTGCAAAGAATCGGACTTGTAGATGAGTATACCAATGAACTAGTCCTTAGAGTCGATTACGTTACATATTCGAATGTATGCTTCTTTGGCTTATCTTCCAATTGACGATGTGCACGTAATTCAAAAATTAACTTGTTTAATGACTATTTTTTGGAAAGCTGGATGGATAATAATAGTTATCCTATAGAAACATGGAATGTTCATCAACAACGGCATCAAACAACCAACAGCGTAGAAGGTTGGCGTAATCGATTAAATAAGCTAACCAGAGTTAAACCAAATCTTTCCGAATTTGTAAAAGTTTTGAAAACTGAAGCACTTCATTGGGACTGTATTTATCGGCAACGCTGTCTAAATCTCGGTGGCAAACGTCGCGAAATAACACACATAAAACGAGGCAATATTATAGTCAAAATTCTCGATGACTATTCCAAAAATGGTGATTTAAGAAAATGTTTACAATCTCTTAGCTACATTTACAAATTACAATAATCACAGTATAATAATTTTAGGAATTTGATGTTATCTTTATGAATTTGTGTTGACTATGTAATATATTATTATATTATATATACATATGTAAATAATACATCCTATTTTAATTACTTGTGTTTTATATTAACTGCCCCTACAATATTAATGACTGTCTAAACACGGGCCGAAAGTGGTTCGGTCGACAGCAGGTAAAAATTTCTCGGTCACAAGCGGTCCGATTTTTAACCGGACCGCAAATGTGTCGGGCGCAAGTGGTCCGTATTCCTCTATATCACTGGTTTATACAAAAAGCGAAGATTACACAGCATGTCCTTTATTTTATAAGATATGTTTGGAACATTTCATAGAAAATATGCCAATATGAAAAATAATCAGCTTATCCCCTAATTGATTTCCATTAGCCTTTAACGACACATTAGAACAGGTATAAACATCATACAAATTTAAATGTGTAATAACTCCCACTATGGGTTAACAAATTAGACGTAATTAAAAAGCTTAAAAGACAATAAGTGAAATAGTATATAGGTATTACGTTTCTATAATATTCAATAAGCGATTTGAATGGTAAATTATAAATGAACACTTATTTGGAAATGAAAATTTCTTATTCACAATAATTTCGAAATATTTGACCTTTGAAGATTACCAGATAATTATCTGCAAAGCTCTACATGGTAAGTTCTTGTAAATAATTCAAAAGAGCATTAATAGAAATATTTTGAAAATTTCATGAACATTTATTGTGCAGAAAATTGATATTGAGACTTATTGTAGTTTCTACATTTGTATATTAATATTATTATATTTTGTATGATGTTTGTTATAATATTATAGACGTATGACAGAATTCATAACAATAAATAAATATCATGTTTTCGTAATATCCAATAAGTGATTTGTCAATGTTGAATTATAAATAAAGCCTTATTTATAGAAATTAAAATTTATTACTTACTCAATAATTTCGAAATATTTGATCTTTCAATATTAATAAATAATTATCTGCGAATATCTAAATGGTAAGTTCTTTTAAATAGTTGAAAAGATCATTCATAGAAATTTGTACAGTTGCAAATAAAATTAATATATGTAATACGTATATTACTTATTTCCGCCAGTTGTAATATTTATCTTGGAAATGTTTTCCTGTCGGATGTAATAAGTGTACAGAATATTTAAAAATGTAAGCACCAGTATTTTCTGATGGGTTCTGTAATTTTAAATTATTTGAATTAATAAAAAAAGTCGCCACGACCATGCATAAGAAAGAAGGATATCTAGAGCAAATAATTGAAGTGCGCAATTATTTCTAACTACCTCTAAACAATCAGCAACAGGCAAACATAGTCTTTATAGTATTTTCTAATAACATTGCATTTCTTGCATTGATAAAATCATACAAATACACGATAGTCTGCCTAACGTGAGCGTACTGCTTGGGTACGAAGCGGTGTATTGATTCTCACGTAATACTATCACCCTAAATATATTTCACAAGTTTTATTTAAACATCAAAGCGGTGTTTAAGACATGCGATGACCTTGTATATTCCGACTGCAGTCGAAGTTTTAACGCACATAGACTGTACGACGTACTGCGAGAGACATGACATTTTGGTTAACGCGCACTGTACATTTCCCGACTAGGAATGGTAAAATTAAATATAGAATATATGAATAGGTAAGTTTCTACGCGCATTGTTCATTCTACAGGCGTCAGAAGTTAGTGGGGTAATGTTTAAAACTTGAGTGCTATAAAAATGAAGAAAGAATATGATAACAATCTTGTTAAAAATAAAAACTATAACACTGTATATATGAACGAAAAACAATATAATGAGATACATAGAGAAGTTTGTGAAGCAAAAAACAAGACACGACGAGTCAGATAAGGATTACCGACGTTTAAATCGTTGATGTAATTATTGCAGGGAAGGAAAAAAATTATCTCCACTAAATGAGAAGAACAATAAGATAAAGTACTTTGTAAGTACTGAAAAATTATTTAAAGTTCTACAAAGTCCTTATGTAAACGCTGATCACGATGGACGCAATAGAATGAGAAGAGATATCAACGAAAATTATAAAAATGATATAATTGATTGACATAATGTTGTATCTGAGTTTATGTGAAGCCGGCCAGAAGAAAGCGATGAATAAAATGAAAGGTTTGGTTGTACAACCAATTCTTGCATCAGAGCTCAGTTCAAGATGTCAAATTGATTTTATCGATCTTCAGACCCAGCAGATTACAAATTAAAATTATTAAATTATCAAGACCATTTAACAACATTTGTTTTATTAAAACCGCTGAAAACTAAAACAGCAACAGAAGTTGCAAAACATATGATGGATATATTTACTACTTTTGGTGCACCATCGATTTTACAGAGTGATAATGGAAAATAATTCACGGAAAACCAAGACATTTCCAGAGCCAGGGTTCCGTAGAAAGACCTAACCAGGATGTTGCAAACATGATTTTTAGTTGGATGGAATCTAACAAGAGCAGTAAATGGTCTGAAGGCCTCAAATATGTACAATTAATGAAAAATCGATCATTTCATGAGTGAATAAAACAAACTCCATATGAAGCTCTATTTGGATCAAGAATGAAATTAGGATTAAAATCATCTAATCGCTACAGTACAATCAGAGGAAGAATTGGCGGATATAATTAGTACAGCTACTACAGATGTTGCTACTACAAATGTTATGACTACGAATGCTTCTACTACAGATGTTGCTCCTACAGATGTTGCTTCTACAATGTCCTTACTGATTTAAGTAAAGGTACTGTACCTGACAAATTATACCTAAATTTACACAATAGAACAGAAATTGATCCAACTGTAAATATTGAAGAAATGGAAGTCATAGTAATCAATAACAAGTTCCAAATGGCAAATACAGATCAGGTGCGATTTTCATATTTCAAAATTGTATATTTCGTATAAAATGTGGAAACAACTAACTTTTCTATTCCAGGCCTCGACAGAAGAATCAACCGCACAAGATGTATTTGATGCACTTTGGTGAAAACTTTGCAAAAAGCTTAGAGAGGAAAACGAATTCGAAAACGGTAGGGACATTAATAACACAAATAAATTTATCAATCAAGGAAATATATTAACGCAGACAATGCATTTCTTTTCGAAAAAAAAGATACTGATACATCAAAAAAGACTACAAGCTCATGAGAATCTCAGTATACAGGCAAAAAAGATGCGCAATTTATCAGAAAAAAAGCCCCCTGTAAAAGTCAGAGATTCAGTGGAAGTGCCAATTTCCGATGTTGATTGTGGTAAAACTGATTCCCGAAATCTATTATGTGTTGTTATGTCGGTAGACGAGCAAAAGCATTATACATTAGCAACCAAGAACGGAATATTAAAACAGAAATATACCCGAAATCAGTTTTTTTCTGTCTACAAAAAAAGTTTTATATCTCTTAACGACGTGCCTGATAATGAAAAGTCCTCAAGAGAACTTGTTAGCGTTGAGTCACTAGCTGGCGGACAAGGTTTTAACGCCGGCGTCGCACAGTGTGGGATTTTGCAAATCTAGCGGGACAAAATTATATGATAAGAATAAAACAATTTGGAGTAGTTTTTGAAATTGTATCATAATCACTTAAGTATTAAATCAACATATTCCTTAGTTAATCTTCAGAATCACTGTCTGTGTTGTCGCTATCATCACTACCATTTCGTTCATGTCCCGAAGAGGCTGTTACTAATGTTGTACTTCTTTTTGTATCCACGGGTTTCGGACTTGTTATTAATGGGTCCGAAGATAACAGAAGGTTGTGTAAAATATCTACATTTTTTTTCTCTCGAAAGTTTACGAGAGTGTCCCAGACGAAATGTTCTGAATTCTTTGTGCCTCGATTTTTGGGCTTCTGCCGTCATTTGCCCAATGGGAAGTAAAGAATGTTTTATGACCTCGGGTCCGTGAATTAAGTATGTAGAGTTACGGGCATGGGGTACCAATCACACAATGAAATATATTAATCAGTTGTTTCATCGCAACAGTTTTTGAATTCTTTGACGTCTATTTCAAATCCACTTGTTAAAGTACGTAGTATGACGTAAAACCTTTCAATTAGTCTGTGGTTTACTCCCGTTATCTCCGATGTAATAGCAACGTCTTTGCTATTACATCGCAAACTCATTGCACTGTTTCCATCATTGGTGTTACCTCCTCCTTGCTTGGGAGTGTCTAGGAGAAGACCAGTCTTTTTTCGGAAGCGATCTATTATATATTTTTTCCTATCTGCAACACCTCTCTTTTCATCTGGTGTTCGAGATTGCCATTTTTTACGTCTAACCGATAACTGATGTGTAACACACATTCCATCAGTCTTATTTGGGCATGTAACGTTGACAGGCCCCACGAGCATGTCTGAGGCGTTGCCTTATCTCGTCCAGTTTATTCATTTGTTTGGATGTGGCTAGACAGATGTAACACTTTTGGGTAGCTCGGTTTTTAGCCAAAGTATTGCAGACTTTTCCATCAACCATTGAATCTTCAAATGTGTGGAAAATTTTCAGCCTTTGTCTATTAATTTCGACCATAGTTGGTGTAAGTACTGCCATTTGATTTCGCACATTCTCGAACTCTTCTAAAATTGCACTATCGCTGTCTTTGATAAATCTGAACCGAATGGGTCTACAGTATGATGTGGAAGCTGGGCGTGGGTTTCGCCAAATTAAAACTTTTTGTCCGTGTTCGTCAAGTCCATGTAGCTGCAGAGGTACCATAGATGTAACCAAAACGTTTGAGTTTTCAAATGCCTCCTCATTGGCTTTTTGTTTGTACTTACTTTGGCCTCCACTTCCATCGCATCCCCACTTGAAAATTGTGGTAATATTTTGAACAGTAATTTTTTCTTCACCGAACAAAGGCTACAGAACGTAGTTTTGCACAATGCACAGCCGCTGTATGGTCAGATTCACAATGGCTTGCAACTTGATCTCAGCTGATGCCTCATCAATTTTACATTCGTGCTTGCATGAATAACAAAGCTGTTTACCTTTTTTTATTTCACCATAAGAAGAGTAAATTCTTAGATCTTTACTAAGTGCCATTCTACGGATAATGTGGTACTTTCGAGAACTCAACTTCGTCGCGGTAATCAAAGCTAATGCTTCATCAACACAAAAGGTTGGTAGCTCTCTCTTATTACGAAAAGCTTTTTTAATTTTTGTGGCGTTGAGACCAACTCGCCCACCCCAACTCTTTTTCCTGATTGTCTTAACTTAAAGCTGGTAGCGTGCGGTAACTCACTAAGTGTGCTTTTTTAACTAATGACTTTAATTTACGTGTTTTTGTTTACAAGTCGCTTGAATCGAACTCTTTTCTTGGTCTTCCTGCTTTCGTTGTTCTATGTTCTCCACTTGAACTTGATAAATCTTGGTTGACAATGACGATAGTGCTGTTAACCCATTGATTATATTTGTTTAAAAATGTATTCTTCTCGCAATGACACCGTTTCCATCTTTGATGAAAACCATTGACAAACGAATGAATAACTCGGTTTAGTTCCTTTAGCATTCATTCTGAACAATGCTGTAGATTAAGTTTAGTCTTCACATATTCCAGAAGCACAATTTCTGGCTCAGACTTACACCGCCGAGAGATATTACTTGCATCTTGCAACTTTTCACATAGCTCTTTTCTTGACAGTGTTAGCTGTCTGGCTGTAATAAAATAAATATATAAAATAAATATTTTATAAAACTGCACTTATCTGCAGCTGAAACAGCTTTGATAATATCCAGTTAAGGTTTATCATGACACGAAAATTGTTACTACGCCATACAAAGGTATACAAAGTTATGGCAGCCTAATTGTTTTAATTATTTTATGAATTCTTAGAGAATTTACCTTTACTTTCCATACTGATTAAGACTGCGTAAAAATGATCAATTATATATTATTATATATGTATGTATATTCTGCAAACCCGAAGACATTTTGTCCATAGCATAAACACGTAATTAAAGTGCGTACTTCTACAACACAACAGTTACAATATAGCCTAAGACGACAGCTACACATTCGCTCTAAGGGCATCATGTAGAAACCCGTTTTGAGTTATAGATAACAAAAAAATGCGCGCGCATGTTGTTCTTGTACTTTTACTGTCGGTTTGATAGGTTAGTCAGCTATCAATATGACATGTTTTATCGTTAAAATTAGTTATTGCTTTTTCTAATATTGTCTCGCTGGATTTGAAAAATCCTACATTGTGCGCCGGAGGGTATATGTTATTATACCAACATAAAACACATAATTTCAATGTTGACAGTGTCCACTCGACAGTTTTATGATGAGTTACTATAGAAACAGCTCGTACCTAATCATCGGTCTAAACATCCAACATAAAGTCGCTAGATATATAAAGTACCGCAATATGTAAAGAACATGTGTTAGAGAGAGAAGTATATTTTGGACCCAAAATGGCGGTTTTACTTTGCTGTCATATGCCAAATATTTTTACAAAATTGACGGTGTTGTTTTGCATAATCAGATCTGATAATCTGTGAAAAAGCATGTTGAATGTAAAAACAAATTCGTGATTTTTTATCTGAAAATACCACATTATGACATAAATTTACATTATCTACAAATTGTTGCACCAATCTCTATCTTTGCTGCTTCTTAACTTCCGTCAAGTATATTTTGTTAGTTGCACATGAATTTTTCAATTCACTATTTTCAATTCTGCGGCGCATAGTATAAATTGAAGCAACGAAATTGATTTGTTCCCGTACACAAGCTCGCCGTGGGGACGGAGCGTGTGGATATCAGGAATTTGTCCTGTGAGATGCATGCGGAGTTTGCGGCAGCTGAATTTTTTGGGGAACTTTAATATTTTCATTAATCGCTTGAGTAGCGTCCTTGACGTGCTGCATCGGGGCATGACGACTAGAAATATTTTCATTATGGGTGACTTCAATATAAACTTTCTCAGTAATAACAAAAATGTCCATGCTGTGATTGATTTATTGGGAAGTTACAATATAAACAAATTGTTCAGTGAAATAAAATATGCATATAATTAAATCTTGAATCACACAACATTCAGCCACATGCATAGACAATGTTTTCACAAACATTGACATCTCTAGATGTCGAATAAAAACGTCTAACTTCCATATTTCGGATCATCTGGCACAAGAGGTGGCTTATTCCCATCACATCAAATCAGATGAGACGGTAAAAACAATTATGACGAGAGATATAAACGAACAAAATGTCTACCTCTTCAAACACAGATTAAGTCAATTGGCATGTGTGTTCAACCCTTTGATTGGCCCTGCCCAAACAATATCTTCAAACTTCCACGATGCTTTCCTTGAAATCTTCAACGAATGTTTTCCTGAGAAAATAATGACGATACATATGAATAGGCAAGTACCGCCGGTAAGCGCTCCTGAAATATTAAATATTAAAAATATCTTAGATGGATTGTATACTGTAATGAAATCTACAAACAATGAAGAATACTATAATCTATATAAAAAATATAAAAAAGAGTACCAGGAAGTAATCACTCGCACAAAACAGAACCAAACTGCGCATCTTATTCAAAACGCCAAAAATAGGCAAAAAGCAATATGGAAATTGATAAACCAGGAAACAAACACTGAAAAGAGGAACGGGGACGTCTTGTCATCTCTGAATGCAGGCGAACTTAATAATTACTTTTGTAATGTAGCGAAGAATATAGTTACTAGTATGTCATCTCAGATTTCATATATGATTTACTTAAAAGAATGAATGTCACTCACACGCACTCCTTCTTCTTTACTCCGATTACTGAATTAGAAATCATACAAACGGCAAAGAACCTTAAAACTAACAATACGGTGGATACTTACGGAATTAGTACATCGTTGCTAACAGTTGCAATAGAGAACTGTGCCTTCCTTTTGGCCAGTGTTTTTAATGCATGTGTTAACGACGGAGTCTTCCCGACAGAGCTCAAACTTGCAAGAGTGCTGCCGATACACAAGAAGGGTGACATCAACATTTGTAGCAACTACAGCAGTTAGACTAGTTGGTTACTTCGAAAAGTATAATTTATTCGCGACCAAACAACATGGCTTCCGGAAGAGTAAGTCTGTCTTCACGGCGATGCGAGACGTCATCCAATTTGTTACAGAGGCGTTGGATTCGCAGTTAACAGTGGAAATGAACCTTATAGACCTAACTAAGGCGTTCGATACAGTGGATCACAAAATCCTTATCAAAGAGCTGGAGTTTTATGGCATTAGAGGAACACAACTACAACTTTTTAGTTTATACCTCGCCCAACATAAACAGTATGTGATCTGGAAAAATGCAAAATCGCCGACCCTAGATATAGAGCACGGAGTCCCTCAAGGCTCAATCTTGGGACCGTTACTGTTCATTATATATATCAATGACCTGATCTGGGCAGTCGATGATGAGACATGTCTTTATGCGGACGACACTTCAATCTTAGACAAAAGCAGTGACGTATCAGAGCTAAGACAAAAGTCCGAAGCAGCCATACAGCAAGCCGAAAACTGGTACTCCAGTAACAAGTTGGCACAGAATAACTCTAAGAGAGAAACAATAATGTTCTCCAATAAACAAAATAATAAATCTCCGCCAGCAAAATTCTTAGGCATCTATATGGACAGTTTACTTACCTGGGGGCATCACATCCAACTCCTCTGTGCCAGACTAAGAACTGCCATATACGCGATTAGACGTGTCAAACGCATTTCCACTCATGAGGCGGCAGAAATATACCGACCACTGGGGACCGAAACTTTACAACATTCTGCCCTCCAGCTTGAAATCCCTGCCGAAGCAGAAGTTTCGAAATGAAACGAAAAAATACTTAATTGGCCACAGCTTCTATGATTGTAATGAATTTTTAATGAGTTTTTAGTTTTATGTTTGTTCGTATTGAAATATTTGTTATATATCTACTATGTGTTGTATGTATATATTTCTTATATTTGACGTCTTTGGATGAATTTATATCCAAAAAATATATTCTATTTTATTCTATTCTATTCTAATTGCTGTTTCGAATGGGTTCTCACGCAGGAAATTTTGTAAATTTGTATCTTTCTGTTGAGTCGAAACATTGCACCTTCCAGATCCTTGCCTCCTGACAATTGATTCAAATTCAATAAATTTCCTCTTTTATCACACTACCGTGTTTTACTAATTTGTAATTCGGCAGCTATAGTCCTTATTGGAACACCATCGGTCAATCTGACTTGTAACATCACTTTTTTGTGGGCACTCAAATTCGGCATGTTTTAGCTTTAAATAGTGACATTTCACAAAAACTAATCGCCTACTTGTTTTATAAATAAATGCACACAACATTAAACGGTTAAGTGCAAAAGGAATGTCAAAATGTGACAACAAAGAAACAGTCTATTGAAACTGTAAATAGATGTTTCTCTGATTTCAATAGCGCTATTATAAAGCTAAACGGCATGTATGATACCTTTTTGGATTCAGGGTGGTCTGTATATTCTAAAACTCGAACAATATACAGGCTGTTCGATTTAAAAAAAATGTCTATGACGTCATATCTCACATATGGTTCACTCTATATATTTAATTATAACGCTAAATTAAAGCAAATTAAAATCAAAAATCGACCTGTTTCGGCAAATTTCGTTAAAATTGTTTGTTTCGCAAAAAATGAATTTATTCCATACTTTAGGGACACACTGTATATAATATCCAATAATTTTTTTATAAAACTTGTATGCATTTTATTCATTTCTAAACAGGCATAACGTAACTTCAAAGTTTCTGGACAGAGTATTTTCATCGACTCCAAAAGTGTAGCAATGAATTACACGGACTGCATAAAAATAAAAAAAAATACATTCGAATTTACCGCGCTCGTTTGGACCCAAAATGGCGGTATATTGCGGTACTTTATACAGGGTCCGGCAACCACGCGGGGACGGAAGATTACACGCTTATTTGAAAGTTTGTCAAATATTTAGTCAGTGGATATTCTTCCGCACTATCAAGTGCACGTTTTAAAAATATTTTGTTTTATACAGAGTGTTCCAGACGGAAATGCCAGACTAAAGTTGCATTTTTTAAATGGAACACCCTGTATATTAATAGAGAAAATGATCCGCGCTTGAAAGCTGGTTACAACGATATAATATTGTATAGGTCTAAAGTTGATAGTTTCTGAGTAAACAATGATTTTACTTGATAAATTGATACATTTCAGTAGGCTATTCTGCATAGGGAAAAACAAAAGATTCGAAACCAACAGAGTAGAATATTTTTTACTAGTATGGACTGTCGTTACTATGTGAAATAAATTCTGCAGCTGCTCGCTTTATACAGGGTGTTCACAATTTTGCAAAATCTAAGAATTCTCGAAATTTTTAAATGGAACACCCTGTATATGTTTTGCTCATTGGAAAGCCCTTTTTCTACGCTTTCTATTGATACCTCATTTGATGCACCTAGGATAGATTATTTTCTAATTATTTCTTTTTAAAGTTGAATTAATGAGAAATGCTCGTATTTTTAGAAGCTAATTTGCATTTCAAACCTACTGTAAGATCGGATACTCGACAAATAATCCATAAATGGTCTATAACAAGAATAAACTCCATTTAGTATGAGAAACAATTGCTTTTCACTCAGCGGTGAAAGTAAACATTAAATTAATATAAAGTAATATAGCATTTTCAATAGATTCACTGCTGATCAAGTTATCTGGGGTTTTAAGCTTGTATACTTAATAACCATGTTATAAAAAATTTCGTTTTGTGTTATACAGTATTTTGTTCAATCTTTAAAAGCAGTTGTTATATTGACTAATTTTAGTAGGTACCTACTCAAGAAATGGTAAATATGATATTTATTCTTGAGGAGTGTACAAGAGGTAACATTTGAAAGATTATTAGAGAAATTTATAAAAACTGATGGTGAAACCTACAAGAAGGGAGAAACAAATAAACCGGTAATCAATAAACAAAGCGACCTGGCCGTATTATTAATAATACAGGAAAATCCACATACAGAACATAGAGAGCGAGTAAGGCTATCTAGAAAAGAGATAGATCTAGAGTGGGGCGGTTGTAAAACATATACGGAATTAACGCATTGGCGAGCGTGCTATTCCGTATATGTTTTACAACCGCTCCATTCTAGATCTATCTCTTTTCTAGCTGGCCTTAGTCGCTCTGAATGTTCTGTATGTGGAAAGATGTAAGTATAGATGGTATTTCAAAGGTAACAGTTATTGAAGGTAGGAGTTTGCATTTGTTGAATATCTACTAACATTAGTCATTATAACAATTTCTTTTAAAGATTGAACGAAATACTGTATAACACAAAACGAAATTTTGTACAACTTGGTTATTAAGTATACAAGCTTAAAACACCTGATAACTTGATCAGCAGTGAATCTATTGAAAATGCTATATTACTTTATATTAATTTAATGTTTGCTTTCACCGCTGAGTGAAAAGCAATTGTTTCTCATACTAAATGGAGTTTAGTCTTGTTATAGACCATTTATGGATTATTTGTCGAGTATCCGATCTTACAGTAGGTTTGAAATGCAAATTAGCTTCTAAAAATACGAGCATTTCTCATTAATTCAACTTTAAAAAGAAATAATTAGAAAATAATCTATCCTAGGTGCATCAAATGAGGTATCAATAGAAAGCGTAGTAAAAGGGCTTTCCAATGAGCAAAAAATATACAGGGTGTTCCATTTAAAAATTTCGAGAATTCTTAGATTTTGCAAAATTGTGAACACCCTGTATAAAGCGAGCAGCTGCAGAATTTATTTCACATAGTAACGACAGTCCATACTAGTAAAAAATATTCTACTCTGTTGGTTTCGAATCTTTTGTTTTTCCCTATGCAGAATAGCCTACTGAAATGTATCAATTTATCAAGTAAAATCATTGTTTACTCAGAAACTATCAACTTTAGACCTATACAACATTATATCGTTGTAACCAGCTTTCAAGCGCGGATCATTTTCTCTATTAATATACAGGGTGTTCCATTTAAAAAAATGCAACTTTAGTCTGGCATTTCCGTCTGGAACACTCTGTATAAAACGAAATATTTTTAAAACGTGCACTTGATGGTGCGGAAGAATATCCGATGACTAAATATTTGACAAACTTTTAAATAAGCGTGTAATCTTCCGTCCCCGCTTCGTTGCCGGACCCTGTATATCCAGTGACTTTAATCCAACCAAACCCGCTTATCTTCAATTAAAAAATAGATGTTTGCATAAATTTACCGACGTTTGAAGGAAAAATAGCATATTGTATGTGGAGAAAAAGTTACTTTTCATGGCTTGTTCTCTATTAGCACTGTAACGGGACGCGAATTTTCAGTCATTTTATTTTATTTCAAAATATTAACGTAATAAGGAAGACAAGACTTATTAAATATTTTAAAGCACATTATTTTATTTTAATTAATGTAATGTACATGATCCGTAACTCTATATAATTCTCTTATGTTAAAATCTTATGTATTCGTAATAGTTAAAAAATGTTAAAGTTAAGTTTTAACCGACATCGAGTGAACAGGTGGCTTTTAGTAAAACTGTACTGTATTCTTCGCGCCATATGGAAAGATACCGGCGGCGGCGTAGAAATATCAGCTCTACTCCGAATGTAATAGGACGCTCCTCGTTGAAACACCGAAGAGTCTAGTCCGCGTTAAAAGGTTATATAAAAAATTTGCCAGTTAGTGTTCTTGTGATTATTGTAATTATTTAAATAATCAGTAAAATAGTTAGCTCGTGGTTACTGGTGAAATACCAGCAGGTAGTCAATAATTAAAAGTACTAGTGCAAGAAATTACAAGACATGACACGCCCGAAGCCGTAAGACAAAGCACCCTAAAGAAGCGGACATTCGGCGGAACAGATGAGCAGCAACGAGCGTACGCAAAGACAGAATTCGCAAAGGTATTTAATAATAATAATAATAATAGTATCTTTATTGACACATCATCGTACACAAAAGAAAAAAAAAGAAAAAGAAATAGACTAAAATGATTACGATCTACAACATAAGTAGGTATATAACACTATAACTTACAGTTTTCATATACAATACATAAACATATACGATGACATTCAAAAGGATCATCATCAGGTGAAATCCTGTTCTTCCTGATGATCCTAAAATCCTGTTCTTCCTGATGATCCTTGGTCACACAAGTATTATATTTTATAAATTCGAGCTCGTAAGAAATAAACTAATAAACTATTGTTTTATATACAGGATGTTCATGAATATGCGGGCAATATCTCGAATACATAGTTTATGTAAAAATAACACTGTATGTCTATATATCTTTTTTTGCTAGGGTGCCACATATTCATGGACACCCGTATAAACTTTGCCGTTGTTGTTTTTCTTAAATTTGTATAAATATTTAGCGCTGTTGTTCCTTTTATTCTGTTTGATCGACTGTACGTATTTGCTTTAAGTAACTAAAACTGCATTTAGTATTAGGGTTTTTTTTTCCCGTGTTATCTAACATTGTATATACATATTTAGTCGTTCTATTTAATATATTTGTTATTCATTTATTTGAGGCATTTTCATTCATTTATTCAGTAACATATAAACCTGTGTCTTTTGTGTTATTATTTATTGTTAAGATATAAATCCTCCATTTGCCGCACGTCTTGGGAACGTATAAAGAAAGAAAGTTTGTAAAGTTCTAATGATGTTTTCAACTTCTTGCGTCTTACGGTGAACCTTCTATCACCCCATTAAAACCTTCTGTCAGTTGGCGGTAGATGTCTCCACGATGCTTCTAGATGACAATCTTGCGGCAAACTTCAAGCGTGTGTATAAAGTGACATTTGACGTTGAGAAAACATTATTTATTTTTAAACTCTTCGGGTAGCAAAAAATAGTCGGAGAATTACAAGTCCAGTTAATTAAAATATTTGCAATAGGTTTATTAACAAACGTAAAATGTTTTAGCACAGATAGAACAAATCAAAATTAATGTATTACTAAACATGGTAAAATGAATTCAAGAGAGTACGACATATTGTAACAAATTAACGGAAAATAACTTTGAAAAGAACGGGACGGCTGGTAATACATATGTACAAACATAGAAAACAACATAAATATTTCTAAAGGAAGTTAGGGAAACGGAAGCATATGTGCATAACGGTATATTCAGAACAAAGTTAAGCGAAATGCTGGCTATGTCGATGAATAGCGACTTACTAAGATCTTTTGGAAGAGAGTGTGTGTGTCACGGGTGTTGCGTATGTTGCTGTGTCGGGGCCTGTTTGATAAATACTTCTGTAACGGCTGGCAGAAGTGAGTACGTCCTCAGTCAAACGGCTAGGCCTGCGGATGGGGACCTTCTAGGGGCTGCTGACGGAAACAGCAACTGAACGGCAACGGTGTGGTCCTTGGCTGGCAATTGTCCTGAAGTCCTCCGTCCTTCTGGCTGTCCCCGTCTGGTCCACCTTCGGAGGGTTTCTTCAAGTTCACGAGAGAACTGAACTATTCTGGCAATGCATGGCTCTTAAATACCTGCTGGGGATACCCTCTCTCTGCCTTGGGTCCTTCGCGGAACGATACACAAATTGTACACTTTCCTCCAAAAGTTGTGAATATACAGACATGTACAAAGGTAATGATTTTGATTCTGGAAATAAACCTTAAAATTTCTACTAATTTACTGAATGGAATTGCAACAACTGAAATTTAGTTCTTTCTTAGATAACGGTTCGTTACACACCCCATGCTCGAAGACTCAAACGCGCACTTCACTGTCTTGGCATGTAAGGTATCCTCGACAGGTTCCGACTGGATGCCAAACGGTACGGATGGGGGTTTGCGGTGGTGTCTCCAGGCCGGGCGATTGTCGGACGATTCTCGTCGCGGAATTCGGCCACTGGAAACCTTGACGGCGGGTAACGGAAAACAGCGGCTGTGCCGTATTGTGGCAAAGTCCTGGGTGCGGATTTAAGGTAGAAATCGGCACTGGGCAGTGCTCAGGTAGCGGCATCACAGAGCTATGCATGCTGTCAACGGATGCGGGTGTGCTTGAAGGCATTTGGAGAGCAGTCAGGTTCTGGAGACGGGTACGGCACCGGTGGCGACGAGAGTTGAATTCCTGGCTGCATCTGGATGAGCCAGTTTAGGGCCCTTGATGTGGACTCGGTTTGACTTTTTGGATTTGGACATCGGCAGGTATATGTAACGGACTAGAAAAATTTGTACATACTGGTACATTACTTTTCGTCAGGGCTTTTGTGATGGCATGGAATGCTGCATTTTGCTTTGAACCCCAAACCATCTTCGGCTTTTCACTTACTGGACTAACGGTGCTGTCAATGCTGCGAAGTTCGGAAAAAGTCTGTGGTCCTTTGAAGCGATTTTTAGAAAACCACGGAGTTCCTTGTCAGTTTTCGGCGGAGACGCTTGGACTGTTGCGGCAACTTTCTTGCATTCGGTTCCAATGCCTTGGGCAGGCTAAGCATCTGGTCTACGTTTGATGGACTGCTGGGCACACTGGCACTTTCTTGGCTGCAATGGGAGACCTGCTTTCTGATTCTTCGGATTGCTTGGGCGATACCGTTGATTGATTGGAACGGTATTCGCCTGAAGAGGGACAACATATTCTGCTTGATTGGTGCGCCCTCTTACTTGGGAAAATGTTGGTTTGTACAAATCCATCTTTTCGAAGCTGACGGTTTTCGCACGTCATTGCTGCGACAAATTCTACATTCGAGGTAGGCAACGCATCTCTACTTGGAATGCATCTTACCTCATGTCTGGCAATGTCAATCACAACATTCATTTGTTTCAGGGCGTCCATGCTCAAAATCATGCCGTACGTGTTTCTAGGCATCACCACGAACGATACTACTGCAGTAGTCTGGCTAGTTCTGATTGGAATTTTTACAGCTGTTCACGACTCTACAACGCTGCCATTTGACAAAGTTATCCCCGTCCTGATTTGACGAACGGATTGTATCCCGGATTCTGGTAACTTGTCAAACAGGCCTTGGCTGATGTAGGATAATGTTGCCCCAGTATCCACGAGTGCGCGGACATTCATACCGGCAATCTCCAACTGCATCCAAATCCTGTTGTCAGGAAGCTTGGACAGCACGGCGCCTTCCATGCTAGCTTGGGTTGAACGATTAGGACGACTGGCGTTTTCTGGGCACCTGCAATTCTTGCTGGAAACATTCAAAAGGCCACATCTGGAACAAAATAAAATAAAACGGTTCCGGTAGTTCCGGCGAGTATGACCTTCTCGACTGCAACGTCAACGTCTTTCTCTGGACTGGACAACTTTTATGGCTGTCCTACGGTTTCGGAAGACATTTGTGGAATTTCTGTGAACGCCTGTATATCTGCGGTTCTCTCCTGTGCTGGTCCCTCATTGGCGGTACTGCTGCTGGTGTCCTGGCGTTGTACGACTCTTTCGCGGCTGGTAGAAGTTGACATCTCTTGTCTCTCTGCGGCAAATACTGGACTTTGGAATCACTCAGGAAGTCGTCCCAAGTCGTCCAGTTGGCTTTGTTGTTCCGGTACCACAAGAGTGCATTTCGGTGGAACAATATAGGTAAAGTTTTTTGCAGGTCTTTACCTTCTCAATCGTAGCAATCTTGTAGCTCTCTGATTCTTTCCAGGAAAGACGTACCATCGCTGATACCATCATAGCTCAGCCTCCATTTCCTCACCTTCTCGCATAAAGACATGGTCGGATCAACTAAATTCATTATAGGCGGCGGCGGCGACGATGGACGGGATGTCTGCAGTGGACGGGCTTTAAGGAACGTGCTGAGCCTTTTCCTAAGTTCGTCAACGGTACCAGTCGTGCCTAGATCTAACCCTTCTAAAATTCTAATTAGCTTTTTTAGGCAAGAAATAAATCCACGAAACAGGAGTTTTAGTTGGATTTACGTACTTTTCAGTGTCTGATATTTTAACGGACAAATAACAGATAAATTTACACAAAGAAATGCCCCAGTAAACTGTACATACATATTGTAACAAATAATAAAATATTAAAACTGTCTAGCCAATTATTTGAAAAATGCAACCAGTCTTACATTAAACACACACGGCGTATCAGATATACACGGAAAACGAAGTCTGGTAAACGGTCTACTGCTCGGGCGCCATCTTGTAATGATGTTCTCAACTTCTTGCGTCTTACGGTGTCCAACGTCTGGGTGAACCTTCTATAAGAAAGGTGAAACCACAGATCACTAACCGACACAGATACACACAGATACCCGACGCCCGTGCATTAGGCTTAAACCGAATACTGGAGCGCGTCTTGTGTTTGAAGGAAAGAAGTAATTTAATTTAGCGGTAAATTCAATCGGACGTCAGTAATAATAATAAATAACTTGTGAATGATTTATAATAGTTATTTGTGTATTTAGCGAAAAGTGACACATTATTGCGCGAGAGCAATAATGTCCCTTTTTGCCTGTAATACATACAACATTTATTTGTAGATCACTTAATAAAGCAAAACTGTTTAAATCATAAACCTTATTGTAAAATATTTATAACAAATGGTCAATAGAATAGACTACAATAATTCACTTATCGGCATTACAGTCGAAGAGTAACATGGCCGACAAGATAGAAGGTGTGTGTGACAAGTGTACAGTAAAATGTGATACAAAAACTGAACCCAAACTATTATGGTGTAGAAGTGTGACATGTGATAAATTTATACATCACGCATGTACTCCATATAAGTTCACTGAAATAAAGTTCCTGGAAACAGCGAAATCAAACGTTAAATGGTTTTGCAAGGAGTGTTTGGTAGGACATCATAACAAACAACCAGAGAAGGCCGAACTAGGAGGGAAAGATGAGGTCAGAGAAATTTTAAACAAATTAACTGTATTTGAATCAATAATTAAAGATTTAAAAAAGCAGATTATAGAGTTAAAAGGTACTATGCAAAATCAGAATATTGCTAAAACTAACACGCAAAATAATAAACAAATAGAAACTCCTGTATTCTCGTCACCTGAAAGAATCGAGAAGAAAGAAAGAAATAAATGGTAATGTCGCAAGCAAAATGAAGCTGAGGTCGCGAACAACAGAGGACGTGAATGTATCGGCTATCTCTAAAAGACCAAATGTGACTGCTGACGAAGAACTAAATCGTAAAAACTCACTAAGTACAAAAACCTCTGTGAAAAACATAGAGGTCAATAGCTTTACAACAACACGAAAAAGAAGTAAGTATAAGAGGAAAAAACACAAACAGTACGCTCACCGCCGTTGAAAACAGGAAATGGATTTTTGCTTCTAACTTTGTAAATAGCACAACAGAAAATGACATACAGGAACATCTAAAATCTAATGCTATAATAACGGATGAATGTCAAAGGTTATCTATAAAGAATACTAATATCGCAGCATTTAAAATTGCTGTAAACGCTAATTGCGTAGAAAAGTTGTTTAGCGAGGACCTTTGGCCCAAAAATGCAATAATAAAATACTACAAAAATTTTCGGAAACAAGCCTCCAATACAAATCAAATAAAGGAATAAATCATACTGGTCGCAAATGTTTTAAAAACACCAACAAGTTTTCTATTGTCCATCAAAATATATAAAGTGTCCACAATAAAATGGATTACATTAGTGGCGAAACGTCTTGAGTAAGTTGTATATATATTTTTGTATTTTTTCATTTTCATTTTTGTTTTTATTTTATTTTGTATTGTATATATGTACTTTACTATGACGCGGTCAAATCCCGGAAGCCCTCATAACAGAGACTCAGACCGTGGAAGCCTTCGATATCATTTAATAAAATGGATAGTTTGCATATATTTTTAAGTGATCTTAGACCAAAGCGTGATAAGCCTCACGGAACACTGGATTAACACCAGTCAGATGCTGTCAGTAAACGTCTCCGATTATGAGATGGCTTCTTGCTACTCTCGATCGCTTAAGATACATGGTGGATCCTGTATCCTTCTGAAGAAAGGTATTCCTTATACGGAACTGGCCTGCCTGAAACAAAAAAGTAAAGAACTAATTTTTGAATGTAGCAGTGTTGAGCTTGGTATGCAAAATATAATAATAATAAATTTGTATAGATCACCCTCTGGTGATATAGAACAGTTTTTTGATATTCTAGAAGATACTTTGGAATATATAACAACAAGGAAAAATACCTATGATGTAGTTCTTACAGGAGATTTCAATGTGAACTTTTTGGATACTGCTAATATAATTAGCAGACGTCTGTTGGATCTATGGCAAAGTTACAATTTGCATCAAACTATTTTTGAACCAACAAGGATTACAAATAATTCCTCTACATGTATAGACAACATTTTTACGACTGTGGCTCACTACGAGAGTCGCGTAATTCATTCTGCTCTATCAGACCATCTAGCGCAAAGTCTAAGCATTTAAAGCAAAATACATAAAAACGAGATAGTCCACGAAAAAAGGCTATTTACAAAAAATAATCTCTTCGAATTAAAGGAAATACTGGCAAACATACAGTGGCGAGATATGTATAACTATTAGCTATTCAATGAAATCTTACAAAGCCTAATGAATGCAACATGTCCCCTAACAAAATATAGAAAATAGAGCGACAACACCACAAACCGTTGGATAACACCGGAATTACAACAGAAATGTAGACAGAAGAGGATTCTTTATGAAGACGCCCTAAACAATAAAATTGCTAAAACACTCCAAAACGAAATACGTGATGCAAGGAAATGCTATTATTCAACCTTTATAGCAACGTCTACAAACAAAACCCAGGCAACTTGGCAAGTTGTGAAGGGTTTCACTAAAAGAAATAGTCGGAACAGATTCTGTGTAGCTGACCTATAGACTGATTTACAGGATAACGAGGCGAAGATGGCGTATGTCAATAACCGTTTGATAAAGATGTGTGAAGCCGCAGATAATGATAATGAGCTGCAAACACAACTACTTACCCAGATAGACAAAA
This sequence comes from Holotrichia oblita, assembly GCA_023690525.1. NCBI lineage: Eukaryota > Metazoa > Arthropoda > Insecta > Coleoptera > Scarabaeidae > Holotrichia > Holotrichia oblita. The sequence goes on along the minus strand of CM043024.1, from coordinate 7,654,072 downwards.
CCGTATTTCTTTTTCCTACAACACCGTAGGACATGATGGCGTTTCTGTTGAACTGCTAAAATATTGCGCTTCTCAATTGGCTGAATCTATTAGCTATCTCATAAACAATACATTGGAAACAGGCAATTTCCCTGATATACTTAAACGGTCAACAGTTACCTTAATACATAAAAAGGGCAGTAAAAGTGTTATAGGAAACTATCGACCTATATCGATCCTTTCGAATATATCAAAGATATATGAAAAAGTTATTTACAGGAGAATATACAAGTTTGTTGAAAAACATAACATACTTCACACAGTGCAAAATGGTTTTGTGCATGGTAGATCCACCGTAAGAGCTATTTACCAGGCTATGATAGATATTTATGATGGAATAAATGACCATGGCTTTGCGGTAGGAATTTTCATTGACCTTTCTAAAGCTTTCGCCAGCGTAAATTACAGAAAGCTTTACAAAAAACTGCAATTTATGGGTATACGTGGAACGAGTCTGAAATTAATTAAATCTTATTTAACAGGTCGTAAACAGAGGATATCCTCTGTGGACGGAGAGAGCAATATAATCTATTCAGATTGGCAGGACATTGAACGCGGAATACCACAAGGCTCAATACTTGGCCCGCTTTTATTTCTTTTATATGTGAACGAACTTCCTACCCTAGTGAAACACAATACCGTACTTTATGCGGATGATACATCGGTAATAATAAAAAATAACGAAAATTTGCATAGCGATATCCAGCTAACCTTGTCCAGTTTTGAAGAATGGTTCAAAACAAACAGTATGACACTTAACATGCAGAAAACATCTATTGTACTCTTCAGCCACTATAAACAAATACTAGAAGTAACCTATAATAACATTATACTTACCGGGATGGAAAAAGCAGCTTTCTTGGGATTGGAGGTGGATTCGCAGCTTAATTGGAAATCGCACATCTCCTACTTGGCGTCTAAAATATCATCCTTCAACTATGCTCTGTGAGTTGTGTCTCAATACGTTAATGTACACGTCAGCCTGTCCGCGTATTTTGCGTACGTTCATTCGAGGCTTCGATATGGCATCATCTTCTGGGGAAACTCGGTAGAAACATCACGAATTTTTATCCTTCAAAAATCTTGCATACGGAGTATTTTCCACCTGAAAAGGAACGCTTCATGTAAAGATACATTTAGAAACTTTTCTATACTTACCTTACCGGGTATATACATATACGAGTGTGCCTGCTTCGCTAAAGAGAACTATGAACTTTTAAAAAATCACGAAATCGACCACAGTTACAACACGCGCGGTCGCAAAAATTGTCAGCTAGTGCTACCTCAGACTACTAAGACTATTGTGTCCAAGGGTGTTGTGTCACAAGTGATTAGAGTGTACAATCATCTGCCTCTATCTATTAGAAACTTAATGCCAAAACTTTTTAAGCAGCAGCTCAGTCGTTTGTTGGCGGGAAGTGTTGTTTATACAGTCAATGACTTCTATAATATGTAAATTTGATATGTTTTGGATTGTATGGTTGTCTAGGGGTGTTTTAAGATGTTTTTATTATATTTCTGTGTATATATTTATTATTATATTTATACTTTTTGACATATTCTACACATTTAATGTATTTTACGGAACTAAATATATTTGTAATTTGTAATTATTTGTAACCTGGAACCTGAAAGTGACGATTTTGATGCCTTGGCTTTCTCGGGAAAATAGGCAACAAATACGGTTTCCAAACATTTACATATTTTCTTCGCATTACACCATTCTATGAAGTGGTCGCTTCTCATTGTCTTTGTTTTTTCTGACAAAAAATTCAAACTTACGGCTCTTGCGGCACTTCTGATCTCAGGAAGTGTACTCAGAATATCACTATCACTATTTTCTATAATTTTCTTCAAATATATTTTAAGTTAACGCGCAAATTGTGAGAAATTATTGTGCTTTGCGATATGTCAATTTGAATGTTACATACTGGTTGCTATTGACAGCACGCAATTTTCAGACTTGATCGCTCTAGAGCGATAAAGTGACAGTCAGTGACGGTCATGTGACGGTCTTCGGTACCTAAACATCAACTTTTCGTTGCCAATGATAAGCAAAAAAGCATTCTTTGTTAAGTGATTGCAGAAAAATATTATTATATTTATTATTTCATGATTTGGTATTATGAGTAAAGATAGTCGCTTAAGTGATCACAATTAAACCTCGAATGGCTCCATCTATTGTTTGAAGGAGCAAACCACCCAGCTGGTACAATCTGGTTCCATTTAATGGTTGTCTATAAGTGTAAGCTTGGTCTTAGTCCTAATTTAGTATTAGTCTGAAAACTTCGGTCAGTTAGTATTAGTCCCAAGAAAATAGACAATCGTTCGTCCAACTTTAAGCGTAGTATAAAACAAGTGTCAATAAGTCTAGTTTCTTTTACACTCGTTCCGTTTAGAAATATTTATTTCGTTCGATGGTATTTAGCTGTGACATTAGTTTGAAATATTTAGGTAGATATAGGAAAAGCGATAGGGACATTCGAGGAAGGGAATGTTGGATATATATCTGATTCAAATAAAAACGTCGTAAAAATAAGACACGTTCATTACACCATTTCTCAACATTTACTGAATGCTTAATGATAGAATGCAATAATATACACTGCCATTTCGTCAACAGTTTGTCTTTGTAGTAAATATTAAAAATAGTGTAATTTAAAATTATAAAGTGGTATTAATAGTGTACATAGTTTTTACTGCCAGGACAAATGCTAGGACGTTCACAATTAATACCTTCCTTAAATCTTTAATGTTGAGGAATATCCAATGATATATTACATATAATCAATATAAAATAATACATTTCTACAATAGTTAACAACTATAATGTATCTAACAATTTTTCACTTATCTTAATTTGGTTTTCACAACAGATATATCGTACTATTAATAATATAACGATATTCTCTAAATGATAAAAACTATTGTCTCAAATGATGGTGGCAACAGATAAAATAATAAGCTACATACTATATCTTCCTTTTTAGTTTTGCACCTGTCAACGGTCTTGTTACCTCGTCAAATGCAGAAGAAAAATACTTTGACAAATCAAATATATTTAATGTTAACTCATTAATTACTTAGTTAGAAATATTAAAAAAATGTAAAATATTAAATTTTAATGGCTCTCTTCCAAAAAACATGCTATATGTGGTAAATTTATTCGTGATTAATACAAATTTGTAAATCAAACTAAAAATGTCAATATAAAACTTAAATCTATTAAAACAGATATAAAAATGTGTATCTTCATTGCGAGCATAACAGAATAAGGGTTATAAATTTGCAAATAAAGCACTATTTTAAGCAATGACGTGTTTTTCTTGTATTAAAATCTTCATTTCGGAAAAAGATATACGATAGATAATAGTTAAACTCTATTAATGTATGTGTTGTAAAAATTTTAAATTACTAAAAACTATTTGAAATATTTAAGTGACTGCATTACACCATTTCTCAACAAAAATTGTCAATAACGCATATTAATTCGAGACAAAAATAAAAAGCCTACTAATCAACAAAAAAATACTACAAAAGCCTACTAGTTTGGCTACAAATCTAATAATGGGGGCTCTTACAAAAACACAAAGCTAGAATCGAACTTACATAGGCAAGGATACATATGTATACATCATTCACTTTAAGAGTGCAGCGTTAGAAAAGAAGGACTTATTTCGCGGCTTGTGATTGGTCAATTATCGAGGCATGTACACACTATGTAAAATACTGTTCTTGGACGTATAAAATTTGAGGTTACGTCAAATTTGTTTAACGTCTATTTGTTCGTAAATATTTGCTGTATTTGTATTTCCTTCTATTTCTTTGTATTTTCAAATTTTGTCAGTTACCTTACATTCTCCAAATTTCTTTTCAGTATGACAAAATTGCGGTATCTATTTTATCCGTATTCATGTAATATTAGTGATGACAGTCTACGTTTTTTTTGGCTGAATCCGTTCCGTTTCCTCAAAAAATTCTTCAGGAAAACGGGCGAAGTAGTAGGCAATGAAATGGCATATAATTTATATTTGCAACAGTCGGCGAACAATTCAGTCGACGTTGGCCCAATTGTCCTGCCGATAGTCACCCATTCGAGGAAGGGAATGTTGGATATATATTGTGAAGGATATAAGATACCGCAGATGTGTCTGATTCACCTTCAAAGAAATGTTACGTCATACAACCTATGATAATTTGGATGAAGGCCAGCGGTCAGCAATCGGAAGACAAGTGCATTCCTTTTCCTTGAAAAATAAGTTTGTAGTAAATATTGAATAAATATATTTGAATTAACGTTAGCATGATGTAATTAATGTTTGTAGGTTGTTAATGCAGATGATAATTTGCTAGACATTTAAGTGAACAACATTATGCAAAATTCTCAAAAAATAAGGATTTATGTTGGGTGAAACGCAACCGAGATATACTATTGCATCTAATCGAGCGACAAGATATTGTTTTACAGAGACATCTTGGAGAAAGGAAGCGTTAGTAGAATGGCTTAATCGCAAAAGAATTGTTGATAATTCTTTATTAAACGTTAAATTACTAAAACTTACTAAAAAATATATACTTGAAATCCTATTGCATACACAGATAACAACAACAATAACGGTGTGTTTTGTTACGAAGAAATAAGTACGATTGACAAATCAAATATCATTTAATTTAATCCCATCGAATTAATAGTTAGAGCTCATAGCGAAAAAATAGTTAAAATATTAGAATTTTAAGTTAGCGGAAGTAAAAACTTTATTATTGGATGGAGTTAATCATGTCACTGCTGAAGTCTGGACTAATTGCATCAAACATTCTATCGCAGAAGAAAATACGATGTATGATTTCGATTTTTGCATATTATATCATAAATATTTAAAAATATATCTTTTTTGCAAAAAATACATTGTCTATACAATTATTGCGTTTCTATACTGAAATATTAATAAATATAACAGTCATACACCTTATATACAATTTCAATACATAGTCTGAATAATATATTTTACGAACATATAAATTTTACGTTTTAAAAATGAATCTTATCATTAATTGCATGTAAGAAGCTCTGAAAAAATTTAACAAAATAATAAAGTAGAAATGTATTGATTCATAATGTTATATAGTTGATTGGGTGAATGACCGATTGCAGTCGTATTGTCAATGTAAATATACATACGTTGTAATATACAAAAATATTTACAAAGCCTTTAATTAACAAAGGTGGTCAAGTCGATTTTGAATTGAGCGGTATATTTAAATTCTCTAGTGTAAAACCAACGCCGATAGAATCGAAGCTACTGCACTCAAAGTTGAATAGTATAGTTACATTTATGATGAAAGAACGTAAACCTAGTATCTGAAATGTAATATTAGAATTATTCTAGATAATTGCTATACTGCTTGCTATACTGTTACCTTGCCGTGTGCCGTTCACGTCAGAAGTACAAGATGTCCGCCTACCAACTTGACATTAGTCACTCATATAAATAATAATAAAATAATTCAATTTATTTTAATTTATTATTATTGCAGTTCTTAATATTTAATCACACTGAATAAAGCTTGTTTTATATCTCTCAATAATTATCAGAAATGGAGGTTGGTTATGATACTGGGCTGACATAGAGCTAACATCGAATGAAACATCATCGACACACAAAGATTGACTTGATACAATTTACAATAGGAAATGCATATTTTCCTAGATCATTATGAAATCGATAGTACATTCATACATAATCAATATCGTATCGTATCGAAACGTATATCGAATGTCAACGGACAACATTCAATAGACAACCTATGTACTTTGTAATTATTCTTTAAATTTAAAGATAATCATGAGAAATAGCCATTCCTTTTATTGCCAGATGAAAAAATAAATGTTTTCACCTAGAAATCGGGGAAGAAAGAAGCAGGATTACAGCACTCTCCCAAAACGCGGCGTTTACGTGAACTAAAATTGTCACGTGTGCTGTTCTGATATGTCAGTTAACAGAAATTTCAGATCCTATATAATGCCAAATGCAAATCTCCATTTGATGGGATAAATTTCTGTCAACTGTCATAGGTAGCGCATCTTTATGTATTCCTTCAATCACCGATATAACCTACAAATTAGACCGGTAACGTTTAGAGAACTTCTACGTCACGCAGCGTTTTGGTCACGTGGCTTCCTCGGACATCTTTCAACTCAAAAATCTCGAAAACCACAAGTCTTTAAAAAAATAATTTGTGTTTCATTTATCGGCGATCTCAATCCTTTATAAAATGTTTAATTCCTGTTAACTTTTGAGAAATCTAGGTTGTCTATTAGATCCGGTCTCGGAAAATTTAAAATTTTAAATAGTACAAACAAAAATAATTATCATTTTGTAATTGTATTGAATAGTATTATTAGTTGGTGTTGGTTAGAAGTTTATATTGTTAATATGGACTATTTCTCAGTAAAAAATACTCGTGTATTTATAGACTAACGTTGTTTTATTGTTTACTTGTAATATGGCTACAATCTACGTACACTACACTATATAACTAGTTTTAGTTCTACCAACACGTTTTGTTGTATTACACATTGATAGATTACTACAACTATATCGCACATATGTTTCTACTATTGGTCAGTAGGTGTCGCTGGTATACAAAACAATTTTAATATATCCACAACACCCCCACTATATTAAAATTTTACAATATCATTTATTAAACCCATACATGACATAAACTTATAATGTTTAACGGAGCACAAACTTTTGGTAAGTATATCAGCTGGCATATCATCAGTAGATAAATAACATAATTTCATGTCATTATTAGTAATGATATCCCTCACAAAGTGATATCGCACGTCAATGTGCTTGGTTCTATCATGAAGCTTCTTTAGTGGCATCAGAAATACCCATATATTCCGCTTCAGTGCTGCTCAAAGCTACTGTTTTTTGTTTTTTACTTTGCCATGATATTGCCCCATCATCAAACTTAAATATGTAACCTGTATAAGATTTTCGATCAACTTTGTCTGAAGCCCAGTCTGCATCTACAAATCCCATTAAATCACTACCATCCCTTTTGTATGTCAATTTGAAATCTTTGGTCCCTTTTAAGTATCTTAGAACACGCTTAGCAGCTTTCCAATGTGTTTCATCATAACTGTTATTAAATCTACTGAGATAGCTTACACTAAAAGCAATATCTGGACGAGTAAGTACTGCTAAATACATTAAACTCCCGATCAGTTGTTGATAGGGCAAATTCTTTGTACTACTAAATTTATCATTATTTAAATCTAATTGTATACCGTTTTCCATAGGAGTACTTACTGCCTTACAATCTGTCATTTTAAATTTCTTTAACAGTTGATTTACATAATTTTCTTGACTTAACATTATACAACCTTTTTCTTTATTTCTATTTATTGTCATTCCTAAACATTGCTTAATTTCACCTAAGTCTTTAAGTCTAAACCTTGAACTCAACTCGTGCTTCAAATTTTCTGTGTCTTTTGAATTATTTGAAAATACAAAAAAATCATCAACATACAAAGCTATTATATTTAACGAATTATGCTCAAATTTTGTATATAAACATGATTCATATTTCGATTTCTTATAACCTATCTTTGAGAGAACTTCATCAACCTTTTGGTACCAGGCTCTAGAAGATTGTTTTAGGCCATATATAGCCCTTTTTAACTTACATACCTTATTATCATCAACTATAAAACCTTCTGGTTGTCTCATATAAATGTTTTCATTTAATTTGCCATTTAAAAAAGCAGTTTTTATATCTAAATGAGTGATTTTCAGATCTAGCTTAGCCGACAATGCAATTAAAAGTCTTAATGTAGAATGCCTAACTACGGATGCAAAGGTTTCTTCATAATCAATGCCGAACTTTTGAGTGAAACCTCTTGCCACTAATCTTGCTCTATAACACACTTTTCCCGCACTGTCACATTTTTCTTAAAAACCCACTTGCAGTCTACTATGGCCTTGTTTTCTGATTTCCTTGTTAGTTCCGTGCTTCGTTTTCTTGAAAGGAGTTCATCTCATCTTGCATGGCCTCCATCCATTTTCCAGCATCCGGACCTTTCAAAGCTTCATCCACAGTGGTAGGATTTCCTTCTAAATCTGTCTCGCCTTTGCAGTAATAGGTGATATAATCATCAAATTTCTTCTGTTTAGGTTCTCTCTCTGATCTTCGTACAATTGATTCTGTTACATCAATTTCCTCCTCTGCGACGTAGTCACTATCTTCTTCCAGTTCTTCATTCTCTTCATCTGAACTTGAATCATTCTCATTTCTCTCGGGTAGACCTGCAGCTCCCACTGAATCTGCTGTCCAAGATCCTTGAATATTATTTTCAGCTTCAGTGTTCTTTATGGTTATTTTCAATTCCTCAACGTCTTTTTCAATTATTGTCACATCCCTGCTTAACATGAATTATTTTCTGGATTATACACACGATATCCTTTTGTGTTCTCTCCATATCCCACAAAGATCATTTTCTTAGCTTTCTTTTCCCATTTCGTTCTTTTAGATTTCGCAATATGTACCATTGCCACGCTGCCAAATATCCTTACGTTGCTGACATCAGGTTTCCTTTCAAACCACATCTCATATGGCGTTTTATCACCTAATTTCGCTGCTATAGATCGATTTCTTAAATAGACTGCTGTGTTAACAGCCTCAGCCCAAAACTGTCCTTTCAGATCAGCTTCGAAGAGTAAACACCTAGCCTTTTCAACAATCGTTCTATTCATCCTTTCCTATCCGTTCTCACTATTTTTATCTTTACATCTTTTTGATTTTCCACCATAGTTTTGAATTCCATAAATTTTGCCAGCACTTCATCTTTTGTTTTTAAAAAATACACAAAAACCATTCTAGAATAGTCATCTTCAAATAATAAGAAATATTTAGATCCTCCAATTGATGTTGTCTCCATTGGTCCACACAGATCCGCATGAACAATTTCCAGTATGCCAGAAGCTCTGTGGCCTTTATTCTGAAAAGGTAATCTAGCCTGCTTTCCTTCACAGCAAGTTATGCAATTTCTGGTCTCGTCATTAATCCCTCCTTTGCACATTATTCCTTGTACTGTACCTTGTTCCATCTTCATTAAATATTTGTTATTTATATGACCAAATCTACGGTGCCACACATCACTAGAAGCATTGGCAGATGTTGCTAACAAACATTGACCTTCTTCTGATGTGTTCAACTTATAAACATTATCTACAAGGTCAGCTGTAGCTACTAATTCATTGAGTCTATTGTAAATCTTACAGTCATCTTTCCCAAATTGCACGTTGTTGCCATTCTTGATGAGTTGGCTCACGGAAAGCAAATTAGTAGTTAATTCTGGAATGCATAACACTTCTGTTATTACTACTTCATGCAGGTTCTTACCTTCTACTGTCGAGATATGAATGTCTCCTGCACATGTTGCTTGAACCCTGGATTTGTTGGCCACTACAATCTCTGGTACGTTTTCTGGATGATGCACATTTTTCAACCATTCTTTGTTCGCTGTTAAATGAAAGCCAGCACCGGAATCCACATACCATTCATTTTTGCCGAATGTTCCACTTAAAAATATAGCACTAAATGCATTCACTGTATCTTGCTTCTGTCTACTATCTTTCTGAGCATTTTCATTCTTCGGACATTTATTCTTAAAATGCCCTAGTTGTTTACAACGATAACACCGAATGTCTTTTTTGTCTTTGTTCCGCAACTTTTGTTCAACACTGTTCCTTTCGCTTCGATGGTCTCGTTCATTTGACATTTCTTTCCGAAACTTCTGATTACGTCCAAAATTTGTGTTCTTTCCAACAAAAGCACTACCACTTTCTGCTCCTATATCCATGAGTTTTGTTTTTATAGAATCAGCTGTGATTGCTATACCTGAATGTTCAATCGCCATTATCATCGGTGAATACTTTTCAGGTAATCCTGCTAACAAAAGCGATCCAATCGCGTCGTCAATTTTAAAACCAGTTCCTCTCAGTTTCTGTGCTGTATCAAGAATATGATTTACGTAATCTCCCATAGATTCACAATTCTCTAACCTTGTCGATATTAATGTTCGTAATAAAGATATTTTTCTTGCAAACCCTGAGTCATCATACAAGGATTTCAGTTTTGTCCAAACTTCTTCTGCAGTTTTTGCCTCTTTGATATGTACGTACAGTGTCGCGTCTATTGATAAGACCAATTTCGCTTGAGCTCGCTTTACTTTGTCTGCATCCTGCTCTTCTTTCGAAATACATTTTTCTAGGCCATCCAATATCAATAGGTTTTCGATCGCGAACGCCCATTCATTGTAATTTTCTCTCCCTTTCAATTTTGGTACACTAGAGAGATTAATTGCTACTGCCGCCATTTCTTACACACGTCAAAAGAACCGCTAGACTATATATATACTCTACTAGAACTCGTATATATATTATTCACTCTGGTATTTTCGGTGCACCAACCTGTTAATATGGACTATTTCTCAGTAAAAAATACTCGTGTATTTATAGTCTAACGTTGTTTTATTGTTTACTTGTAATATGGCTACAATCTACGTACACTACACTATATAACTAATTTTAGTTCTACCAACACGTTTTGTTGTATTACACATTGATAGATTACTACAACTATATCGCACATATGTTTCTACTATTGGTCAGTAGGTGTCGCTGGTATACAAAACAATTTTAATATATCCACAACATATATTTCGTTTTGCAGGTTATTAACAGTTATAGATAATTTAGAAATTGGCCCGTAATATACTACGGGTTTCGTTAGTGATAAGTGACATAAATAACAACTGCTTATGACAGCTATATTTCCTGCAAACAAATAATCAGGTTACATGTACATAATTTTAAGCGACGCACATGTCGAATATATTTACAATTGAGGTATAACATTTAAAATCATCGTGTTGGTTGCATTTTTTCTAAGTTGGTAGTTCCTAATTTACTACACGTTGCGTTTATTTACATAGAAACTGAACGAAGTAATTTTTTTTACTTCTAACATTCACTTTATCAATACTTTCACATATTTAAATTTTTAATTGCATTAAATTCTAATATTTCCAAACTTTCTTCTTTGAGAAAACGCTAAATGTTGTAGTACGAGGCATTCCTGTTGACATCCCAGAGGATGAAACAAAAAACACCTACTGGAGATGGACTTTCCCCTGAATCAGTGACGCGTATGCGGAGAAGTCGTGGTGGTCGTCCAATGTCGCTCATATTGGTCAAGATTGGAAAGGATCAGAAGCACATATATCAAGTTAAGAAGTTTTTGTCGCCGGATGTCTCTGTCGAGACTTTAAGAGCTAAGCCTAACATCGGGCAATGTTTCCGCTGTCAGCGGTATGGACATGCGCAATCGCGCTGCACTGCTTCGCGCAAGTATGTGGTCTGTTGGGATGATCATGCGGCTAGGGACTGCAGTCGCCGTAAAGATCAACCCCCCACATGCACTAACTGTGGGGAAACATACCCCGCCAATTACAGGGGCTGTTCCAAATGCCCCAGGCCTCGCCAGATTTCCGCCGCTATGCGGACCCCAAAAAGGTCAGTTAGAACAGACTCTCACGTGCAGCCTGGCAAGACCTATGTCCAGGCTGCCACCTCTGTCACGTGGACCGAAGCTCAAGGGCAAAAAAGGTCAACAATACATGAGACAGCTCTGCCGTCACAGACTCGCAAAAGTACTCCTCGGTCGTCGATTAAACGTTCTTCTTATTCCGAACCCACCAACATCACAGCGATGCTGGAAGCGCTTCAGGCAATGAGTCAGCAGATTACCGGCATAACGAAAATTATCATGGCTACATTTCCCGGCAACAGTTCCAAAAATCAAGCATGAGTCTACAAACGAGCCCACAATTTTCCCAAATTAGGGTAATGGCATGGAACGTCAATGGGGTCAAGAACAAACTTGCTGAGGTTGCCCAATTCTTGCGGGATGATCCCGTCGACGCGTTGCTCATCAATCAGACTTGGTTGAGACCAGGAGATGGACTATCCTTTACAAACTATAAGGCATATCGATCCGACCGCCTTAACGGCAGAGCAGGTGGCACTGCCATCGCCATAAGATGTCACTTACAGCATTCCTGTGCTCCTGTTGCCCTTCTGCGGTTTCTCGAGGCGACGTCCGTTGACGTCGAGATTAACGGCCTATGCCTTCTGAGGTTTATTTCAGTTTACGCTCCTCCCACGAGGGTTTGTGCTACCGATGACTACGATTAATTATTATCCTGTAATGTTCCGGTCCTTCTGGCCAAGGATCTGAATAATAAGCACCCGTTCTGGGAATGCGCGTCCACGAATGAGTTCGGCAGGAAGTTGTTCCGTTACCTTTCTTTTTCGGATGTGGAGGTGCACTCTACGGACGAGCCAAGGTATTTCCGCCCCGGCATTAGGCCAGACATTCTTGATTTGGCGCTGTCAAGAGGAATTCCATCAGACCTTTACGTCAAAACCGCGCCTGATCTATCGTCAGATCACAATCCCATCTTCATCATCTTTGGGGGTGAGCTTCAGAGCGCGGCGGCCTCGTCTCGCGGAGCCGTGGATTGTGATTTGTTCGAGGAAAATATTCGCCGGTCTTCTGATGATGTCACGTTTTGCGTTGGCGGGGTTGGTTCCCTGCAGGATTCTGTCGAGCGCCTGAAGTCCAATACCTTAGGCTATAAGGACCTCTACGGTGTCCTCTACACCGCTGCCCAATAGCTGGTTACCGGTGAAGCTGAGATAGCTCTTGCGCTCCAAGCGTAAGTCGCGCAAACGCGCACAAACTGCGAGGTGTGCGCGGAATGTTCTGGCGGCGAATCAACTGGCGATGCGTCTCCGCGAGGAGCTGAGATTGTTTCGGGACACCCAGTGGTGGAAGAGTGTGTTGTCTGTGATCCCCGATGACAATTCGTTGTGGCGACTCTCTAAAACGCTGAAAAGAAGAACAGATAAAGTCAATGACGATAGCCCACTTCAGGGCCCGAATGGGATTGTTTTCTCCGTTGAAGATAAGGTGACGGTTTTCGCCGATCACAGGGGCACTAGCACCACCAAAGACAGACTTCTCGGTGTAGAAGGCCGTAAAGAGCAGCCTCTTTACGGCCCTCTACAATGGGAGGTTGACCCCTTTCTCGAACATCTGCTTCTGATATACAGCGTTCCGCTTGACCCACTCAGTCGTGATGAGGTAGCTATGATCATCAACAGCCGCAAAAACGGCAAGGCCCCGGAAGCGGATGAGATTGCCAACTGCGCCCTGAAACGACTGCCGAGCAATATCATCGATGCTTTTGTTGACATTTTGAACGCCATGCTACACCTCTGTGTCTTTCCGAACGCTTGGAAGCACGCGAATTTCGTGATGATCCACAAGTGCGGTAAAGATCCTCAACTCCCTGCGAGTTACAGGCCGATAAGTCTTCTCTCAAATCTGTCTAAGGTCACCGAAACAGTCATCTTGACGAAGCAGCGGGAAATCATGGCAAGTTCTTGCCAAACGAACAGTTCGACTTTGGAGAAGGCTTGTCAGCAGACTTTCAACTCCCCCGATTAACGGAGGAACTCCGAGGCGCTTTGGAGTCACGGCATTCCACGGGTGCAGTATTTTGGGATTTCTCACAGGCATTCGATTCGGTGTGGCTAGGTTGTTATTTAAAAGGAGCATCTCTCCGAACCTGATCTCGCTAGTCCGATCTTACCTCTTCAACAGGACGTTCTGCGCTTCTGGCTCGCTTCTCGGCCCTGAGCTATTTATCCTTTTCACCAGCGACGTCCCTAACCCGCCCAGTACGAAATTGGCAGTGTATGCGGACGACACTACCATTTATTCAACATCCAGGAATGGTGATAAGGCGATTACAACGATCTGTCGACGATCTGACAGAGTGGGCCCGAAAGTGGCGGCTGGCTGTAAATCGCGATTAAGTGTGTGGCGGTTCCGTTGTCCAGAAAACGAAATCCACCTCCCTCGTATGTCATCGTAGAGGGACACGAGTTGCGTTGGTGTTCGAGGGTCCAGTACCTCGGTATGGTCCTAGACTCCAAGCTGACGTCCCGCCATCACTTTTCGATGTTGACGTGTAGCATCGCCATGACAGGACCCCAAGCTGAAGGCGAGCATAAACAACACAACGCAATTCCTATGGCAAGAACGCAAGCCACTCATTAGAAATAAGAAGGCTTTGGGACATACAAGTCCAGCCTTAGCGCAATACGAAGACCTCGGTCGGTTTACCCTCTTTGTAATTCCACTCTTTGGCCTGGTTAATGTGTTGTATTCATTGTGATTATGTGTGTCTCTGGTGCGTGCGTAATTTCAAAGGTTTGAAGTTTACGTTTAGCATTAATAATGGAAGTTAATTCTGTTCAAAACCTTTTAATAACCCCGCTATAGTTTGAGGAAAAACTTTTAATTAAGAAGAAAGGAAGGGCTATTTCTGATCTTCAAATAAACTACACTTCCACAAGTAAAACTCGCACTTACAATAAAGTACTCAACAAAAATATATGTATATGAAAAATATGAGTGGATGTGCGCATGTTCACTAACAAATAAACTATTTCGTTTTACCTGCTTAATTTTTAACAAAGAGGTTAATGACGCATATTGCGTAGAGAGCAAAGAAAGACGAATATTCCGTTTCTCACGTGAATGCATGCGTGAATTTTAGTGCGAATTTTTTGCTACACAAAATAAAGAACAACGAAGATGTGGAAAAAAATCATCATATTTTGCGCCGGTTAATTCTGTGTATAAAGTTTTGCCGAGCTTTTGAATTGGCGTTACGAGGCCATGATGAGACATTGACGTCGGAATATCCAGGTATTTATGCAGGCTTAACCTGGCGTTGCACAGGTGAAATTCTTAACACTAGTGCACGCAGCCGGCCAAATCGACCGTGGTTTTCAAGAACGTATTTTCAGTAGCGAATGCAGTTATTTTCGCATACTTTACGTTTTTAATAAAAGATAATAAATTTTTTGTAAACTGTATATTACTACGATGTAAAAACAAAAATCTATATGATATAAATATAAAAATATAAAAGAATGCCAATTTTCAAAAACATTATAATTGCATAAAAGGGTCAACAAAGACTGTAGTATAGCATATCTAAAATTTCAAGCATGGTTTACATTAAAGTATTTTAAGAAAAATAGGAAAAAATAAAAACCCGGTCGATTTGACCGCGACCTGCGCAACGCCGGGTTAATCAACTTTGCAGCTGAATTAGACGATGTGCTTGCAATACATATAAAAGATTCACAAGTATTTAAAGGCGCCTCAAAAACTATTAAGAACGAATTGCTAGATGCAATGTTGCAAATTTACAAGCAGGAAATATTAAAAGAAATTAAATCTGCAAATTTCATTGCTTTGGAGGCCGATAAAGCCACAGACACCTCTAATAATCAACAAATGGCTGTTATTATGCGATACGTGTTTAATGGACACATTTTTAAACGCTTTTTTTTTTTTTTTTTAAGCCAGGTTGAGATAATGCTGAAGTATTAGCAAAAACATTGCTGAATGAATTGCAAACTATTTTAAATTCTCCTTCTGGCTCTGACAACAATAAACTAATCGCTCAAAGTTACGATGGGGCGTCCGTGATGAGTGGTAAGACAAAATGTGTCGAAGCTATTATTAAAAGAACATTTTCACATGCACATTATATTCACTGCTGCGCGCATCAATTTAAATTAATTATTGAACGAGTGGCACCGTGCAATAAAAATGTAAAAATTTTCTTTGCAAATTTGAGTCATTTTCAATCTTTTTTCTCGATCGCCAAAACGAACGGTCTTCTTGATGTAATAGTCAAACGTAGATTATCACGCGCTGCTCCTACGCGCTGGATTTTGAAATGTCAAACAGTGAACCCATTATTTGAACACCAGAATTCTTTCAAAGAATGTTTAGACCAAATTATTGACGGAGATGGGCTGGATTCAGTTACCATTAGTGTAGCAAGTGGTTTATTGAAACATGTGAATTGCCCGGAATTTCTCTACTGGTTGAAAATATTTCATTTTCATCATGCCACATGTTGAAATATTATTTAATCATACAAATGCGCGGGACTGAACCTACTCAACTGCAAAAGGCGATTGAACAATTCCAACAGCAAATTATTCACATTAGAAATTTAAGAAATTCTACTGACAATGACAATCAAGAACGCAATAATGAAGAACCTGCAAGGAAAAGACAAAAACGACAGCTAGAGCTAACAGAGCTGTTATTGCAAAGGACGTATGTGACACTAATTTAAACCAAATTAGCGACCGATTTGATTTTAGGGATCACTTAATTGCAGCAAAATTATTTGATTCCCAAAATTCTAACACTTATAGTCATTCATTTCCACAAAAACATTTTGATGAAAATGTGAAATCTTATCCTATGTTGGTCAGTGTAAAATTGAAAACTGAACTTTCAGCAATTTATGGGCGCGATGACATGTGTGACGTAGGTGGTGTTTTGCTACTTTTAGTCTTCATAACAGACAACAACCTAAAAAAAGGTTTTGACGGAAACATAAACTGTTGGAT
This sequence comes from Holotrichia oblita, assembly GCA_023690525.1. NCBI lineage: Eukaryota > Metazoa > Arthropoda > Insecta > Coleoptera > Scarabaeidae > Holotrichia > Holotrichia oblita. The sequence continues at coordinate 7,637,444 of CM043024.1, read as the reverse complement.
ATTATTTATACAACGCCTATGTCGACAGCAGAGTTCCACCCTCAAGCGCATTAAAACTTTTCTGAGAAGCACAATGTCAGAAGATCGAAACGCATTGGCAATCATATCAATAGAAAAGAAGTTCAACCAGTCTATCCCGGTTTTTCACAACAAAGTCGTCGACGTTTTCTCCAGCATGAAAAATAGGAGAATGGATTTTATGTACAAAAAATAGGAAAGTTTTTTTGTACCCACCCTCTTTCATAACTCACAAGCCGCCACTGCTTAGTACCTGCCGTTGACACATAACATGCATATTACACAGGAGCAATAAATATGGATAGATATGTCTCATGAATTGAAAGCAATCGTATTGTTTTCATATTTTGTTCGCATGCCAATCAACCGCTCTTTAAGAGGGTCGTCTACCAGCTGATTATTTTACAGCGGTGCCATATCTACATAATTCTATAAATCGTTTACTTGATTTTATTTTAATATAATTTGAAAAGTGGGCTTCATACACATAAAGAGTGTACCTACGTAAATGTTTGTACGGTACGTCATGTGTATTTGTAATTTTTGGCATAAACATAATATTATTTCCTTACATACTTTTAAACAATTCCTTTTGAATCAACCGCTGAACTGTATCAATACTCTCTGTAAAGTAACCCGTTTGATATATCTATCTGTAATATACCATTGAAGGTAAAATTGATTGTAAGCTTCAAAGTTGCAATACAGCATGGAATACATTTATACTGCGGACACATTATCGTAGAAGAAGCTAAAATACAAGTAGTACACATTTTGTATATTCGGCGAACTTGTTTTGATCAATTTAATTAAGATTTTCTTGTTACAAATATTGACTGCGAAGCATTTGACCGTGATACCGTACTTATATTTTCGAAAGACTGTTCATTGATGAAGTATACGATGATGAACTAGCTCAATGTTATCTTCAACAGGATAATATGCTAATATGCGCAGCTATGCATTTGAAATTTCGAAGCAATTTTATGGTAATCACCTGATATGTTCCACGTTACGACCCTTTTGCTTCTCACATTTGACACCATATAATTATGTACAATATGCAGTGAAAAGTTATTTTAGTTAGAAAATCATAATAAACACTTTATTTATATTAATAATCATTTACCGTACGTATGTACTTCCAAATTTAGCGCAAACGTTTATTGCTTGATGAATACAATATCTACATTTTAAATGAAATGTAATTTAATTTTCTGATTAGCTTGACATTAATAGAATGTTGAGTAGTACGCTATGAGTACGCCTATGGAATTTTCAAGTTGCCAATATTCCAAACTGAATGTTGCATGACGTCAGGTACAATCATTTACGTACACTCTCTATTGCGACAAATGTTTTATATCTACATATACAATTTTGTCCATTAATATTGATATTAGCTTCACAATCTCTTTTCCCGTTTACCTTGATAGAGAAATCGAAGCACTTACTACGCCTGACGACACGAGAGAAAGAATACGCCGAGCATGTACCGAAATTACACCACACATGTTGGCTAACGTTAGACGGTCGTTTCCCCGGAGAATTAACCACTGCTTACAAGCGGAGGGTGGTCACTTCGAGCATCTTCTGTAGGTAGACCCAATCCTGGATCCTTTGATAATGATTATTCCGATATTTTTCGATTTTCCGACTATTTTCAAACTTTGCGTGACTAGAATGACCTTGTGTTGTAGGTCACTGAATTCGTCTTAAAATCTATAATAATGCTATTGAAAAGAAAATACATAGTTCTATTTAAAAATTTGGAGTTGACATTGACGTAACTTCTACGCCTACACAGATCAAAAAACTGGGTGGCCCAGTATGACCGCCTTCCCGAACACTGAAACTTTTGTCTGAAACATTTTTCGATATGATTAATAGTTTGAGTGCTATTGCTCTGTAACACTTTATGTGCCCCACCCTGTATACATATATACAGGGTGCCAGGACTTCGTACGCACAACATGGATAACTTTTGTATTTGAAGACATAGAGAGACGGTTAAATCAGCAAATGGTGTAGATTCAAAAGCTCACTAAGAATCCATTTTCAAATTTTACTTGTCATGCTTCATTTGTTTAATATTGAAGAAAAACTGAAATCTTCTAATTTATTTTAGTTGTCGTAACTTTTTTGTTACTATATTATATTAAGATGCGGGTTGAAGCCATTTAAATGGTAATCTAAATAATTTGATTGGCGCTTAATAAAACAAATTTCTTTTGCGCAAATTTTTAGTAATCTCACCTAACCTCAAAATTCTAAATTGGAACCGTGCAATTTTTGTGGCTCTTTTAAAAGAAAATTTTTTTCTGAATACAATCATGTATCGCATGATATGGAAATTTTGTCAAAATGTGGAAAATTAAGCTTACCCTGATTACGGGCAAACATCACAACTTTTTGTTTATCAACTTATCTGTGAAAACAATACGGTTGTCATGATACGAACCTGTCAGAAGTGTCAATGTTTTTACTTCAATTTATAACGGATAATTTTGAAAAATACGATGTATTTTGTACGTATGTACATAGTGTCCAACTCGAAGTGCACCGGGTTGGCAACACAAAAATCCCTTCTTCGAGGAAAAATAGTTCAGTTTTATTTTTATATGTTGGACCTATGTGTTGAACAGGTTAAGTTAACCCCTCCTACTGCTATCAATTTTCACTGTCATTATGGCATTTGCGTTTTTGTTGGTGATTCTATCAGCTTTTGCGTTTATTTACTAAATTTAATGATGATCCCAGGTAGCACACAACGTTGGTGTAACGTTGGCTGAGTTGTATTGGGCACGCGTTGGGCAACAATGTTGGCAGTATGTGAAAGTGTGAACATTTTACAACGTTGGTTTTATATCTTTAGGCGACATTGGCGTAGGATAAATTTTCAATACCTACCCGTTCTATTGGTGATTCGTCGGCAGCTGATGTTGGATGCTTATCGAGAGGATACATAGTAGTAACTACGGGAAGTAATATTGGGTATTAATCTTGTATGTGATATCTATACGATAAAACATACAAGATGCAAAACATATATGATGGTACATAGGTATACTGATCCGATGTTATTAATTAGTTTGCTCAATAAATTACAGCGACATTATACCAACTCAAAATTCGAGTTAATTATCTGTATATAATATATTTTCATATGAAATATACTTGATTTAAGATATAAACTACCAAATTACAATAATTAGATCATAGATAATTTAATAGAAAACTTCTGTTTGAATTTTACATATCAATGTATGCAAGATGTTGATAATAGTTAAGAACATATACAAGTAATGATTTGAAAACTGTTATAAAATCTACGCTTATGTTGAAATACTCAGCGTTCAAGACAAACATGCTCATAATTGTGTAACATAGTATATCTCGATATGATCTGCCTGTAATCAGGACATATTATAATGATTAATACATCATCATAGTTTAGAAATATTTGTGTAATTTTACAAGTTATGTTATTTGGTTATATTATTGGCTCAGTTGGTAAATTAGTAGGGCTGCGGGAATTAATATTTTAATACATGAATACTAGTACTGGTAGTTAGATATTTTGAGTTATACATATGAATAAGTAGACGAGGTTGGAATGAAAAACTAATCAAAATTGTAAGAAAAACAAAAGAAAATAATTAGTCTGGACAGAAAAGGGTTGTCAATAAAAAGAAAAATTGACATAAAAATCGATATTGAATGTATTCTTACCTTAAAAGTTATTATAATAAAACAGAGGAAAAGGAAGTTACTTTTGAAGAACGAAAAATAAACTAAGCTACATCAAGTAATAGTTGAGAGAAGACGATCTGGTCATAGTTAATTGAACCGGCTTTATTTATGAAGATAATATTTGAACAAATTTGGAGTTATGGATTTCTTCCCATTGACATAGAGAATAATCCGTCTTAGTACGAGGTACAACAAACTATATTATATAACTCTCTGTAAATATTTTAAGTATTAGTACTAGTTAGAAAATCCGATAAGAATTGATTATATTTGGACCGAACCGTTATTCTTGTCAATGTCAAAAATTCGACACTTCATTCAAAAAATTCAATTTATTGACGGGACTGAGTACAAATAAATATAACTTATAAAATTTAACAGATTAAGATTATTAATGTATTTGGTTTTGTTGCTAATATTTATAATTTTGTCGTAAGAGTTAGCAGAAATTTGTACAAAGATTATGAAATGCTAATACACAAAATTGATATTTAAAATACACGTTTTTTATTATTATTATCATTGATATTTTAAATAAGATTTGACGATAAATTAATATTCTAATCATTCAGATACTGGTAAGTTTGATTTAGGAACCGACGGGAGATTAGACTCATGCTCGTATTTTCATAATACCAATTATTTTATTTATCTGGTAAATATACGTAAAGTAATAGATATTCGTAATACTCGTTATAATAGTGGCGCCCAACCTGGAGGCAGAGGATAACTTGTCTACAGGAAAACAGATTAGTAATATTTAATTTATTAAATATAGTGTTTCATTGAAACTAACGTGGGAGTCGTAAATCAAAGTTACAAAGTATCTGAGACTTGAACCGTGTAATTCTTGTTTGTATTATCATTATTATTGTAATATACCAGGTAAAGAACGTGATATTCGTAATACTCGTGTCACCAAATATCTTACAAGTATAAAATACATTGTTGTAGAGTTTTCGTATATATTTTACAAAGCACATACAGAATTTGAGTCAAGATGCCAAATATTAGAAGAACTAATACTGCATCTGCATCAGGAGAAGAATGTTCAACCAGTGCTGAAAAGAATTTGGATCTTCAAAGCATGTTCAAGAACTTACAGGAGATCATACAAAGTCAATTGGATACACATAATATTAACATGCAAAAACAATTTGACACACAAAACACTAATCTGCAAGATATAAATATTAACATACAAAATTTACAATGTACACAAGGTCAACTAGATCTTAAATTTGATAATAATAGTCAAAGATTAAACACTCATATACAAGACATACAAGGTCAATTGAATATACAGAAGAATATTATTGAAGATTTGCAAACTCATATGATTAACTTGCAGGAAGAGACAAGAAAGGAAATGCAGAAGTATGCAAAAGACATACAAACTAATATGGTAAACTTAGAACAGAGGATGGATACTAGATTAAATGAAAATATACAGAAGACACAAGACCTTCAGATCAAAACCAAGAAAGATTTAGAACAGATTGGTATGTTAATGGAAAATAAAATACAAGAGGAACAGAAAGAGATTCAGAATCAGGTTGACATACTATATTCTAGAATTAGGGATAATAAGGAAGACACAAAACAGATCCAAGGTGATATAATAATTCTTAAGGAAGACTCTATAAAGTTACAAGTAAAAGTTAATTTAATGGACGAACAATGTAGAACGTCTATTAATAAATTACAACAGGAGGAGAGTGACTTCTTTGAGAATATTAGAAGTGAGTTGGAGCAGATAAAGAGGTTTAATAATAGGGTTATTTTCAATGATAGGAATAACACGTATAATCCTTACTTAAAACCTCAAATGTGGCCGAAATATAGGGATAGTCAAGATCAAGTACATGCTATGACATACTTGAAGAATATAAAAAGATTAACTATGGAAATAGAGGATGACAGACAAAAGATGAACCTTATAAGGTTAACATTAGAAGGTAGGGCGTTAGAATGGTTTGAAATGGCAGAGGATAGGTGCGATACATTCGAGCAGTTTGAGAAAGAATTTGTACTACAATATTGGAATAAGAATATTCAGGACAGGACTAAGGTTAATTTATTAACGGGACGTTACCAAGAAGGTATCGTAAATCGGGAGAATTATGCAAGAGATATGTTTAATAAATCTAAACATCTACCTGGAATGTCAGAAGAAGAGATAGTTAGACATATCTTGAATCATTTTATCATAACGGATGGACATGTGGTTATTAGTAAGGAGGTTACAAGTATTGAAGAGTTAATGGAAACTTTAAGGAGATTAGATGATTTAACGGATCTACAGAGACAAAATTTAAGAATTAATGATGGAAATAATAATTACGGAAGTAGAAGCAATTATAATGGAGGGCAAAGTAGAGGAAATTTTAATAATTATGGTAATAATAATCGAGGTAATTATACGCAAAATAATGGTAATGGAAGAGGAAATGGAAATCATAATTTTCGAGGAAATTTTAAGCAATATAGTAATTTCAGAGGAAATGATAAACAAGGCAATAATGCATATCATGGAGAGTATATTGACAATGGTAATATTAAAAGTAATTTCAATACTGGAAATAATTACAGAGGTAATTTTGGTTATGGTAATCAAAGTAGGGGTTATTATAATCATAATGGGACTGTAAATCAAGAAAGGAACAATCCCAGAGCACAAATTAATCATTATAACTTAAGTAATACAGGAGGTTTTGAGACTAGGGATTATGAGGAGAAGATTCTTGGAAATGGTGATGGTAGAAAACCTGATATAGAAGAGCTACATGAGATAAAAAAAACGACAATTTTACCAGATCTGCAGAATCTGAGGACTCAAGAGTTGAGTTGGAATCAACCGAGTACTTCACAGAATTAAAGCAAAAATACATTATAAATAGTTATATCCTGGACTTGACGAAAAATAACCGATTCTACGACAACCCGCATAATTTTATCAAAATAAATGAAGAAACAGATAATATAAGTGATAATGGCATACCTGTTATATATATTACTATTAAGGATGTACGTCTAAGAACAATAGTTGACACTGCAGCCGAAATTTCATTAATTCGACTATCAGATTTAGCTAAAATTACAAATTATAAGGATCACATGATGAAGATTAAAAAAATGGATATTATTGCTACAAATTATAAGAAGATTGGAACAATCCAAGACAAGGTGTGTTTTGAAACAATATTAAATAAGGAAACATATATATTTGAATTCTATGTGTTTGAACATATGCAATTTCAATGTATATTAGGAATTGATAACATTAGAAAATATGATATGGTAATTGATTTTAAAAGTAATTTTATACAGATCAAAGAGAATATAATTGATTTAGCAAAAGATAATATGAATATTAATATTAATAATTGTAATATTTTGAGAGAAGATGGATCAGATAATGAATTAAAGGACACGGAAGTGGATAATATGGAGGATAGAGCAATAATTAATAAAAATGGTTTTTTAAATGATATTACTGGAAATACTAATTTATGTTATTTGCCTGATGATTATGAGGATAAATATGTTAAATACGATGAAGATTATATAGAGGAGATTAATAATATTATTACAGGATTGGAATTAGAAAAAGAAGAAGGAATAAAGAATGAAATGAAAGGAATATTAATGGAAAATAGGAGATTATTTAATGATGAAACAACTTTTGCTAAAGATTATGAACATAAGATAATTGTTGATAATGATAGTCCGATGAATGGAAAGAACTATCCAATACCGTATCGATACCAATCTCAAATAGATAAAGAAATTGATAAATTGTTGAAGCAAGGAATTATAGAAAGATCAACTTCATATTTTATTAATCCAGTGGTTATAGTACGCAAAAGTGATAATAGCTTACGCATATGTTTAGATATGAGAGAACTGAATAAAAGAATTAAGCCAGGTTTCGAAACACCTACAAATATTAATGTTTTAATGTCAAGATGTGCTCATAGTCAATATTTTTCAAAAATAGATCTTAAACATGCATTTTGGTTAATTCGGTTAGAAGAGGATTCAAAAAAATATTGTGCATTTAATATAAATGGAAATATCTATCAATTTACAGTAACTCCTTTTGGTATGATCAGTAGTCCTAGCGCGCTAATAAGATTTTTACATAAAATCCTAAACAGGTATGAACTATTTTGTAGTCATTATTTTGATGATATTTTAATATTTTCCAAAAATAAAGAAGAACATGTGAAACATTTAAAGACGATTATAACTATTTTATGTAAGGAAGGAATGAAGATTAACTTAAGGAAATGTGAATTTTTTAAGAAACAAGTAAAGTATTTAGGATATATTATTAATAGTTCAGGTATTGCATTAAATCCAGAACGATTGGAGGAAATAAAATCTTATCCTCAACCTAAAAGAGTAAAAGATATCAGATCATTCCTAGGTATATTAAACTATTATCATAAATTTATCTTTAATTACTCACGGAAAGCCTTACCACTGGTTAAACTTTTAAAGAAGAATGTTAAATGGTACTGGGGCAGTGAACAAGAAAAAGCTTTTCATGATTTAAAAGATTCCTTTGTTGACTCTTTACAATTGTTTCATCCAGATTTTGAACAGGAATTTATTCTTAGAACCGATGCTTCAAATTATGCCATCGCAGCTGAATTGGTCCAATTTCAAAATGGAATAGAAGTGCCTATCTATTTCGTGTCTAGAACATTGAGAATTTGTGAAATTAGGTATTCAATATCAGAAAAGGAAATGTTGAGTGTTATATACAGCGTAAATAAACTAAGATATTTTCTATTAGGTAAACGTTTCATTATAGAGACTGATCATATTGCATTAGTGGCACTTATGAATAATAAATTTAACAATCATAGAATATATAGATGGAGCTTGTTACTTACAGAATATGAATTTGAAATCAGGTATAAGCCAGGAAAACAAATGATAGTAGCAGACATATTAAGTAGAAAAGATTATACGAAAGACAAGAATGAAATTTTAATCACAAATATAAATTTAAAAAATTCTGGAGTATGTTCTAAAAGGAAGCTACAAGAAGCTCAAGAAGAAGAAATTGTGTTAGATATCAAAAGAAAAGTAATAAATAAAGAAAAATATAAAGGATATTTTTTAAAAGACAATTTACTTGTTAAATTAGTAGGAAAGAAAATATTGTATGTGACTAATCCTAAACATACGTTAGAAATTATAGAATATCTACATAACACGTATGAACATATTGGAGTAAGAAAAACATGGCTGATGTTTAGAGAAGCATTTTACTGTAAGAATGATAACCGTATAATTAAAAAGTTCATACAAAAATGTCAGATTTGTCAGATGGCAAAAACGAAAAATTTTACTAATTATAGTATTCCAGGAACTATTTCTGTACAAGGAAAATTACATATTTTGGCAATTGACTATTTAACACAGCTTCCAAGATCTTCACAAGGTTACAAAAATTTATTAGTTCTGTATGATTTATTTACCAGATATGTTAAATTGATACCTACAACTAAATGTGATACTGAAACTACTTTATGTGGATTAGAATCTTTCTTCACAGAACATGGATTTCCTAATATTATTTTAAGTGACAATGCTAGTTACTTCACCAATGACAGATATAAGACTTTCCTAGAAATCAGACAAATTACTGTTTATCACACAAGTGTACGTCATCCACAGTCTAATCCATGTGAAAGAATGATTCGAGAAGTAATAAAATATTTAAGAATTATGTTAAATGAAAATCATAAAATATGGCTTAGAAAGATAAAGAAGATAGAACAAGTGATGAATAATACTCCAAATACTGAAATAGGATTATCTCCTATATATTTAATGACAAAGGTTAATCCGGAAAGACCGTGGAAAGATGACGAATATGCCGATTTGGAAGAAGCATTCGAAAAGATTAGATTAAAATATAAAAAAAAAAGAAAAACAAAATGGAGAAACAAAAAGAAACTAGTAAAGTTAAGAGTTACAGTATAGGTGACAAAGTAATTATTAAAAACTTAAGGGTGACAGACAAAAAGAAAAATCAAGTTTCAAAATTTGTAAAAACTTTTATAGGTCCTTACGAAGTAAGTAAAATATTTGGAGATACGACATACGAATTAGTTGATCCCGATACAAAATTGATTAGAGGTAGATTTCACGTGTCAATGATACACGATTATTTTGAATAGAAATACTAATAATAATAAAGTTCGAAGTTAGGTGCATAAAAAAAAAAAACAATATTCTATTTTTTTTTTCTCCAGAAGGAAGCAAAACTATAATGATTAATACATCATCATAGTTTAGAAATATTTGTGTAATTTTACAAGTTATGTTATTTGGTTATATTATTGGCTCAGTTGGTAAATTAGTAGGGCTGCGGGAATTAATATTTTAATACATGAATACTAGTACTGGTAGTTAGATATTTTGAGTTATACATATGAATAAGTAGACGAGGTTGGAATGAAAAACTAATCAAAATTGTAAGAAAAACAAAAGAAAATAATTAGTCTGGACAGAAAAGGGTTGTCAATAAAAAGAAAAATTGACATAAAAATCGATATTGAATGTATTCTTACCTTAAAAGTTATTATAATAAAACAGAGGAAAAGGAAGTTACTTTTGAAGAACGAAAAATAAACTAAGCTACATCAAGTAATAGTTGAGAGAAGACGATCTGGTCATAGTTAATTGAACCGGCTTTATTTATGAAGATAATATTTGAACAAATTTGGAGTTATGGATTTCTTCCCATTGACATAGAGAATAATCCGTCTTAGTACGAGGTACAACAAACTATATTATATAACTCTCTGTAAATATTTTAAGTATTAGTACTAGTTAGAAAATCCGATAAGAATTGATTATATTTGGACCGAACCGTTATTCTTGTCAATGTCAAAAATTCGACACTTCATTCAAAAAATTCAATTTATTGACGGGACTGAGTACAAATAAATATAACTTATAAAATTTAACAGATTAAGATTATTAATATATTTGGTTTTGTTGCTAATATTTATAATTTTGTCGTAAGAGTTAGCAGAAATTTGTACAAAGATTATGAAATGCTAATACACAAAATTGATATTTAAAATACACGTTTTTTATTATTATTATCATTGATATTTTAAATAAGATTTGACGATAAATTAATATTCTAATCATTCAGATACTGGTAAGTTTGATTTAGGAACCGACGGGAGATTAGACTCATGCTCGTATTTTCATAATACCAATTATTTTATTTATCTGGTAAATATACGTAAAGTAATAGATATTCGTAATACTCGTTATAATATATCGTAGATGTTTTATTTCATGTGACAATATACAAGGAAAACTTACTACAAATTTTATGTTTTTTATGTTTATGTTGTTAGCAATAGTTAACATCGAATCATATACCCATATAACACCATACATGATCTTCACAAACAATAAATAAAGAAAGTAATTACGATATTTTATTTATTAGTGAAACTAAAATTCAAGATAAATAAAAAAATAAGATGTGATATATATTATTACAGAACAAAATTTATTATTTCTTTACATGTTATGGTATATAATAACTGAAATATCTTATTGAACTAAAAATATTAAAACATTATAAAACACTGACCTAATCGCGGAGATGTTCACAGCTCAGCTGATTCCTAATTTTTATCAGCAGCAGTAGTCAAAGATGTACGACCAACAATAGCCTTTTCCAAATTACGCTCAGCTTTACCTTCACCTCGAACTGTGAACAAATGAAAAAATATTAACATATGTATGTATCTATCTTTAGTTTACGTAAAGTATTAGAAGTATACACCATGTCCAAAGTTATGGTAACGTGTTTACCATTGCAAACTTATTATTAAAGCTATGAAGTTGGTTAAATTAACAATGGCGAAGTATATCTATTTTTTTCTATAAATGAGATATACTTGCAGCATATTACATTTTACGAGAAGAGTAAATAAATGGCACTCGCACAGCAATAATTATTAAGGATGAATTAATAATCACAAAGAATGATTCATTTGGCAAGTAACTAGGAAAACCTGTATGTGATTGTTTATTCTACAATATTTGATCATTGCCTACTTGCACATTTGCACAATTATCAGAAAGTACTTTTTACTTGCTTATTTTTAATTTCACAGTAGTAAGTAATAAAGATTTTGTTCAAAATATTGGTTTCTTTAAAAATATACAATATTCCATTAAAAAAGACAATGTGAATGCTTTTTTTCTGTTTTTCTATCATTCAGAGTAAAAAGTATTACTAACTTAAGTAATCAACTTCATAGCTCGTGAACATTTTACTTTGGACACTATGTATATTTCATTCCAATACAGATCTTGAAATGAAGTTGTGGGGTTTGCTATGTATACAGTGTGATTACGTATCACTTTTTGGAAATTTTCTGATTGTTGATAATGATAATTTTGACTACAGTTATTCTTTAACTTTCGCCTCATAACTAGTCCTTTTCATTAAAATATCGCAGACAAATATTGCAGCATTGACAGCATCTAAATATTATGTTTAATATAAAATTTGAATTAAATCGAAAATTGTCTTGGCTAAATATGTAATAAAAAATAAGTTATTTTAGTTAGTATTTCTTAATTAGGAGGAATTTAAAAAAATACAATATAATAATAATGACTATCCACAATTTTTTTACATAAATATCTCAAGAATAATGCACAAAAATTAAATCTTACCTATAATCGCTTGGAAGATGTTCGTTTTATCAAAGGCTTGCTTCGATAATTTTTATCTGGAATTTTATAGCTTTTAAGTCTCTCAATATTATCTTTAAATAGTCTTCAATACAACCAGCACGGTTCAACTTATTCAACTCAGCTAACACGAGTATACTTGTAAATACCAATGCATAAATAAAAAACAGACATTACGTATACTGTAAAAAAACTTTTAAACTTCATGCGTAACTATGGAAGAATTTATTATTAAAGCTCTAGTATAAGTTTGTGAAAAATTAAAAAAGGCAATTATAGCTCACGATCAGTTGTCACAAATGATTATGTGTAATTAGGATATCATACGCAACTCTGGCCTAACATCGGAAATAGAAGATGAAGTATCTGTAAGTATATTTTGTAAGAAAAAAACCATGGCAATTATCAACATACTTACAATCAGCAGTAAAGATGGCTGGCATTAGAATACAAGATACAAACAAGTGTTGCGTTATCGGAATCTGACATATCTTTCAGGTTACTGGTATATCCAATGCTTTCTTAGTCGCCAGGTTGTGGTAGCTCACAAGTTTCAATCACAGCATGTATGAAAAATACATTATCAATACGTATTATATTACCTATGTCTATGTAAAGTACTTACCCGTCCATTGTTCTTATAACATCTTTCACAATAGGGGCTATTTTAAATATTGTACAATGTAGACGGTAACTCTTAACTATATAACTCTCTCTCATGACTAACAGCTGGGCTAATAAAACCACAATAAAACGAATAAAATCGAATCAACAACACATGCTTGCATATGGCGGTGCACCTACACTCACTGTATTTCGATCAAAATGTCGATTGCGGATCGATGCGCATGCGCATTACATTTGTTACATTTGAACTCATATAGCTCACAATGTATGGGTAATATGACCAATAATAATATTTTGTAAGTTCATGATTTTTGAGATAAAAAGGAATATAAAACAAATAGTGCCTTTTAAAAAGGAAAAAAAACGTCACATGGTAAGATTTGAACCCGGGACCTCGTGAATGTTACGTAAGAACTCTAACCACTAAGCCACGGGATCAGCTTTGACTCCGCCCTCGCTTCGATTGTCGTCTGAAAACTTCTATGCGACATTCAGCCAACAAAATGATCAAAACCCAACGAACATGGAACGTTGCAATGATAAGTTGAACCAACGTATTTTGCCGATATTTAACTAATGTTGGATATTTATCGTTTGTAGACTGTGACTTTGCGCCAACTATGTTACGTTGGCCCGAGCTATCACCGACACTTAGCCAACGGACTGTGCTACCTGGGATTAGTATTTGGTTTCTCTGAAAACAAAGTTATCAATTGAGTGATGGATAATCTTGACGTAAGATTTTCATTTTTGACAACTAAACATAATAAGAATGAAGTTACCCATTCAAGGCAGGCAATATTACAGTCTCACCAAATTAAATCTGGCGTTGCCAACCTGGTGTACTTGACCTAGGACACTTTGTATATCAAAAGTTTGAAGGGCGTAAAACTAACGCTTAATAACACAAATTTCATGTATGCGTATTATTAGTAACCTAATATCACCTCAAAATGTTTAATTTGTATTTTTGTTTTATTAAGTATTTAAATTACTATGCGAATTAGTTCAAATCGAGTTACCATATCACCTAACAATTGTCCTTAAAAGGGCAACAATTCAAATGAAAAATTTTGAGGTGAGATTAGGTTACTAATAATAAGCACACATGAAATTTGTTTTATTAAATGTTAGTTTTACGCTTTTCAAACTTTTGATACACGTAGAAAATACATCGTATTTTTCAAAATTATCCGTTATAAATTGAAGTAATAACATTGACACTTATGACAGGTTCGTATAATGACAACCGGCTTGTTTTCACAGATAACGCGATAAACAAAAAGTTGTGATGTCTGCCCGTAATCGGAATACGCTTAACTTTCAAACTTGACAAAATTTCCATATCATGCGATACATGATTGTATTCAGAAAAAATTTCCTTTTAAAAGAGCCACAAAAATTGCACGGTTCCAATTTAGAATTTTGAGGTTAGGTGAGATTACTAAAAATTTGCGCAAAAGAAATTTGTTTTATTAAGCGCCAATAAAATTATTTAGATTACCATTTAAATTGGTTCAACCCGCATCTTAATATAATATAGTAACAAAAAAGTTACGACAACTAAAATAAATTAGAAGATTTCAGTTTTTTTTAAATATTAAACAAATGAAGCATGACAAGTAAAATTTGAAAATGGATTCTTAGTGAGTTTTTGAATCTACACCTTTTTGCTAATTTAACCGTCTCTCTGTCTTCAAATAAAAAAGTTAGTCGTGTTGTCCCTACGAAATCGGGGCACCCTGTATATATAACAAAACATGTTTTATTTCAATTATTTTTGTATATGACCCCAAAGTAAGGGTATAGAATATAAATAATTAACAACACGTTTATCATTGTATGGACTTAAAACTACCTTTTGCTGTTTTATCGTGACAACGGCATGCTTATGAGAGAAAATCAATCTTTGTTCATCCGTTAAAGTGGTATCATGAAATAAACAATTAAAATAATAATGGAAAGTTATTTTATTCAAAATTACTCGTCTTATACCTTCATTTTTTATATTATTTTTAACTTTATATGTGTACATTTTCGCTTTCAATCCAATAAATTCATACGTAATACATATTTCCATTATTTTCATCCTTCATTTTCCCTAAGACTTTTCTATTAACTAAAGGTATATTGTATAAGTAGATAAGCTATGCCGATTCTGTGACCCCCCACCACTTCTCCTCGAGGTAAGCGCTGATTGGTCGGAGCTTTTCCGTGTGCTTGAGGTGTGCTTAGGTAGGTATGCTTACCTGTCAGTGCTTACCCAGGTGTGCTTTTCCGTGTGCTTACCTGTCTGTGCTTACCTGGCCCAGGTGTGCTTACCTGTCCTAGGTGATCACGTGATGGTTACGTGTGTACAATCGGATGACGAGTTGTTTTTTATCAGTTCTTATCGTATGACGTAGACGAAGGTTGTTCTTATCATTATCGGATGAAGTAAGCATGTTGTTGTTATCATAGGTTAGAAGGTTATCGGATGACGTAGACGGAGGTTGTTCTTATCATAGGTTAAAAGGTTATCGGGGGTGGTGGTTTGTTTGCGATAGGGTTATCGGTTACGTCATTGCGCGCGTGTGATTTAAAAAAATACAAGAAATATATGGATATAATACACACATGATCTAAAATAAACCTTATTTCAGTTTTAATGATCAAGATGATTGCCTCAATAAATATTTGTACCTTTTATATGTTGTTATCTGTATTAATTAAGTTATCACATGCAGATAATTTTACTGAAGAAGAATACAATAAAAAATATATAAATTTATTAGAGCAATACAATATTCAGCAGAATCTTAGTACCACTATATATGATGATATAAAAGAAAAATTAGATTTCTATCTCAGGAAATATCTAGATGAAGAATCATCAAAGAGAGATTTAATAAAACATTTAGAATTGTGTGAATCAGATCAAGAACTGATGATATCAAAGAAGTTAAATACCTTTCTTGAATTAAGAATATTACAGTTAGAAAAACTAATTTCTAATTTAACGAACCAACATTTTCAATTTAAAGGATCTGCATATCAATCACTGAACAGTTTATACCTGAATTATACAGAAATTAAGAATAAGTACACATTTATATTGGAAAATTATGAAACTTTGAAATATGAATTAGATGTAGCAAGTAGAAAAATTAAAGTGTCAAACTCAGCATACAAGACTTTAGTACAAAGTATGTATACATATGAAATTCTAGATGAAATTGATAATTACCATAATTTTCTAAAACCCTGCGGAGAGAAATTAAACCTTCAATTAATCATATCTATTCCTGTAAACTTTTGGAAGAAAAAAGCTGAAGTAGAGCCTATGATGTTAGAAAAATGGTGGCCGTATATACCTATTAATAAACAACTGGAGCTTGAACAATGGTTACCTTGTTGGAGTCATTACAATCAACCCTGGCAAGAAGTACACGTGGACGGTTACCCTCCATCAAGACAGCAATGCTATTATTGTAATTCAAATTTTTTTGAAAAGTATAAGACTAATAAAAAAAATAAACTTGTTCCTATCAAATAATTTTAATATATTGCCTAATAAAGTTTTATTGATAACCTTTATCCATTAATTTAGTTATATATACAGTAACATGAACCAGCAAGAGCTGTACGTTACAAACATGGAGTTGATTAACACAGATGATGTTATTGTAAAATTAGAGCGGGCTTTTAAGTTAGTGATAACGACCGCTGAAATTAAAAAATGTTTAAAAATTACACAGAAATTTATGTTTTTAATAAAAAAGTTTATAAAAAATGGAGAAGTGCGTGGTAACCTAAATAAATTAGAAGCAAATTTAGCGTTAATTAAAACATACCATGAAATTTTGAAGAGGAAACAAAAAGATAGTGAAAAGACTGGTTCAGGTGTGAGCGCATCAAGAAGACCAAACAAATATTTGTGGGTTGATGTTCAATCCTGCTTCAAAAACAGAATACAAAGAGGTGCTATTATAAATCTAAGTTTTAAAGATCCTAAACAGTTTTTAGAAGCAGCACTTAGTTTTTCTAAAAAATTAAAACAACACAAAGAAAATCGTTACTTAAAGTACATTCTACCTTAGTAACAAACTTTGTTCGTCCTACAACGGCTGAAATTGATCGGAAACATTTTAACACAAAAAAATTTGTTATTGATTCTAGCTCAAATATTAAAGAACTCTATAAAACAAATGTTATAGAAAAAATTTTTAACTAAAATGGAGGAGTTTCAAGAGCGAGATTCTGGATGGGCGCTCTCGGAAGTTCTCCATTGCTATTAACAACTATTGTCCTATAAAAAGCGGATCATACCTAGAATTACCTGATTTTATTAAAAAGAAAAAAGCTGTTTTAAATATAAGAAATTTTGATAATTACTGCTTTTTATGGTCAGTAGTTGCAGCATTATATCCTAGTAAAAAAGGAATCCCAATCGCGCATCAAGCTATCCACATTTTTCTGAAGTTTTAAAATATGAAAACATTAAGTTCCCTATCGAATTAAGAGATGTAAAAATATTTGAAAAATTAATTAATGTAATCATAAACATATATGGTATAGATGAAAAGAATACAAAGGTCTTTCCTGTAGTTTTATCCAAACAGGTCTCTGAAAAGAAAATTAATTTATTGCTAATAAGAAAAACATATGAAGTGGATGAAACAGAAACAAACATAATTACACATTTTACATTAATTCAAAATTTTTCTCGATTAGTAAGAAATCAATTATCAAAACATGGACATGAAGTATATACGTGTACGCGATGTTTAAACCATTTTACAAGCGAAACTCGTTTACAAACCCATAGTATAGATTGTCTAGATAGAAATGAATGTAGAATTACGTTTCCTACAAAAGAAAAAGTGATACAATTTAAAAATTTTAGTAATAAAGAAAACGTTCCTTTCGCAGTGTATGCAGATTTAGAATGTATTTTAAAAAAGTGTGATCGTATCATTGGTCAACAACACATAAAACTTGAACCCTATCAATACCTTTCAATATAGGATATTATTTAAAATGTTCGTATAATCAAGATTTATAAAAAATGAGATAATATCGAGGTGAGAACTATATTGAATAGTTTATTGATGAGTTAGATGCTTTAGCTAAATTTATTCACCCCATTATTAAAAATGTTGTTTCAATGACTGAATTAACAAACGAAGAGAGAGCTAACTTTGAAACAGCACAGAACATATATGTGAAAAATGTTTTAAATCGGATGATATAAGGGTACGAGATCATAACCATTTAACGGGGAAATATAGAGGCCCAGCTCATCAACACTGTAACATTAATTATCAAGATGCATTTATAATTCCAGTCGTATTTTATAATTTATCAGGATATGATTCTCATTTTTTTATTGAACAACTAGCAACTAGGATACCAGGTCAAGTTAAATTATTGCCTCAAAACAAAGAAAAATATATATCGTTCACTAAATATATTGAAAATTCTAATATACAATTTAGATTTATAGATTCTTTTCGCTTTATGAATTCAAGTGTAGATAAACTATCATCATATCTTACTAAAGATCAAAAGGCGCATGTAAAAGCTTATTGTGTGAATGATAAACAATTTGATTTATTAACTAGAAAAGGAATTCTTCCATACGAATACGTAGATTCATGGGAAAAACTATCAGAGACTGCGTTACCGCAAAAGGAAGCGTTTTTTAGCACTTTAAACGGAACTACTATATCATATGAAGATTATGATCATGCGCTAAATGTTTGGCGTGAATGTAATATAAATGATAAAGAAAGCGGGGAAAGGATATATAAGTATTAGCTTTGAAACATGGGAGTTGTGTTGTTGCTATATATCGCCGAAGCGATTACAAAGGAAAAGTTGACGAAATAGCAAACCATGTTTGATCTGCAAGAAAAGAAGTAATCATTGCGGGGGATCTAAATGCTAAATCGCATTTATGGGAAGCTCCTAATAGTGATGAAAAAGGAGACTACTGAGCAGAATGGAGCTGCTTGTCCATAACACAGGCGGGGCACCAACTTTTGTAAAAGGGGCCACAGACTCGTATATCGATGATACACTATCTACGCAGAAAATCTCAACACGGATTACAAACTGGAAGGTTATGGACGAAGAAACTCTTACAGAACACCGTTTCATATACTATGAAATAAAAGGTGACAGAGTGCCAAAGAAAGTGGCCGCAAAGCAGAAGACTGTAACGGACCGGAACGCCTACAATGCTATCTTGAAAATTAGACTTTCTAACTTGACAAAAGAAGAAATTAGGTCGCATAGTATATGTACAGAAATTATAAGGGAGGCGTATTTGAACAGTACTACCGAAGGACCAAAAGGCGAGAAGAGGGTACCATATTGGTGGATCAGAAGGTACTATACAAAAATATCTAGAAAAGTAGCAACAGAACAGAATAGATTACGAGCAAAGGAAAAGTATAAAGCGCGCAAAAAAGAACTACGTAAACTAATTAGATTATCTAAAAAGAATCACTGGAATAAATTATGCGAAGAATTGAATGCAGACATCTGGGGGAAGGCAATTGCAGTCAAAGGTTTAAGTAATCTTGTTCCATATGATATACCAGATAAAGAAAAAAATAATTGTGACAAACCTCTTTTCATGCTCGAAAACGGAGACACATGGGTACAGAGCAAGAGCCGAGGCAGTTCCAGCATTCACAGCTATAGAACTAAAAGATAGTCTTCGAAACATGAAGTCAGGGAAAGCCCCGGGGTTAGATGCAATCCCAGTGGAAGCGTTAAAAGAAACGGTGAAAGCAGATGACAGATGGCTTTTAGGAGTTCTTAACCAACTCCTAAGTGCAACTCCTAAAATCAAAAATTCCCAAACGAATGGAAGATTGCTAAAGTAGTTCTGATCCCGAAGGAGAGTAAACCCGGACAACCGAACTCATATAGACCAATATGTCTATTAAATTCTTTGAGTAAGCTCTAAAAGGCTGCGAAGCAAAATGAAATGAAATGGAACGTATTAATAACGCTAGATGTTCGGAATGCTTTTAATACAGCCAGCTGGAACTTAATTCTAAAAAGGCTACAGAGAAGAAAAATATTCCAATATTTAATCAACATAGTTGATGACTACCTGAAGTCCAGAATCATCCAGGTAACTAAGAGGGAATCAGTAGAGGTCTACACAGGGGTGCCACAAAGCTCGGTTCTAGGACCCACATTGTGGAATATCTTATACGATGATGTGCTGAGAATTAAGTTGCAGGAAGAGCTAAAACCATCGCCTTTGCCGACGATCTGGCACTGTTAGTTACAGCGGATACAAAAATGGACCTCATAAGGAACACAAATGAAAATCTCAGAAGAATAAATACGTGGATGAAAGAAAATAATTTGAAGCTTGCACCGGAAAAAACGGAGGCACTCGTAATGACTAAGAAAAGGAAACGGGATGGTCTAATATTTTGCATAGACAACGTCAGTATAATGCCTAAGAACAGCATAAAATATTTAGGGGTCTTTTTCGATACGAGAGGCAGTTTTAGGGAACACCTTATATAGATAACCGAAAAAGCAGAGGAAAAAATGGCCAAAATTATTAGGCTAATGCCAAACATTGGAGGACCATCTAGCTCCAAGAGAGCATTGCTGGCGGCGGTAGTCCACTCGGTATTGCTGTATGGAGCGCCGATATGGGAGGAAACGCTTAGAGTGCGAAGGAACTGGACGCTGCTGCAAAAAATGCAGCGTAAAATTTTTATTAGAATCGCGGCTGCCTACAAGACCGCATCAACTGCAGCTCTTCAAGCTATCACGGGAATCCCGCCCATCGATCTTATGGCACAGGAGAGAACGCGGATGTACCAGAAAAAGGAAGAAATAGCTGGAAATGAGAAAAGTAAGACTACGGACATTTGGCAAGGAAGATGGCGAAATAACACACTCACTGCGCAGTGGACCAAGCAATTAATTCCTGACTTAAAATCTTGGATGGCATGCAAACATAGACAAGTTGACTACTACCTTACGCAAGTTTTGACAGGGCACGGGGTATTCAGAACATATGCTAAGAAGATCGGTAAAACAGTTGGAGATGAATGCATTTACTGTGGGAACATAGACACTGTGGAACACACCATCTTCCAATGCAAACGGTGGGAAGCGATAAAACTGGAAGCAGTAGTGAAAAGAGGCCTCGAAATATCTCCGGGAAACCTAGTACAGGAAATGATGGTATCAAAAGAACATTGGAACATATTGTACAAGATGATCAAAGTTATTATGAAAACAAAGGAAGAAGAACGACGCATATTACAAGACAAGTAGCAGCAAAAGGTTAAGTTACGAAGAATTACTCGGCGACCTCATGAAGCAGATGTCTTTGAAGACGGTCCCATGAAGTGCGCTTGGAGGCAAATGGGTGGTTTTTAGTGGGTAGACCAAAGTAGAGTACTGTAATATGATGCGTATAAATCATTTCCGTTACAAAATTGTTAAAACAGTAATACTATTTTTTTTCTTTATTGTATCATTTCTTGGTCTACATAAATGCATTGCACGTGTAAAATAAGTGTTGTCATCACATATCAAAGACACACAGGTTATTACACCTTGTAGGTAAATGAATTGCGGATGTATTAGATCATATTTTCGCTGACGAATGTCCGTATGTCCGCAGCGTATAGTAATAGTATTTTTCTATTTTTTTTTGTTTTTAGTTGTAAGTGTAACCTCTGTAAAAGACACATGTACGGAGGGTCTCAATTGCTAACTTAAATAAAGCTTAAGGTTTTCTATATTTTATAAAAGTGATGTGTTCAATTTAAAAACACCTACCCACGTCCCGCAAAGGATATCACATGGCGATCCTGCCGAAAAAACGAATTTTTCTTTTTGGGTAAAAGATAAGAAAATAAGCAATTTCAAGAAACAGTAGAACCATGGGTACAAATCAATCGAAGAAAGAGGAGGAGATAATAATAGCTCAAACAGGAAACAGTGGTGAAACTACAGGGTTACACCAAATAAAATTGACCATATGGGAGGTTATCGGTCTCTTACTTTTCGTCATGGGTCTAGGAGCAGTAGGATACTTTTTATGGCGACGCTGCAGAAATTCTACAAAGAAGCAAATAAGAAGAGAAATAAGCAAGAGTCATGAACTTATAGCCCTCGGAATGAATGCGAAGACCAGTGTTTAGTGCAGTTACCTAAGTTTCAAAGCTAGTAACAATGTTAATCAACAGAAGACTTATACGTAAATGGGAGTGTTAGAAGATTTTAAGGCATTATACGAGGACATAAAGGTATTTAGAACCAATATTACTAAAGACAACCAAGAGCGTAGGAAAAATTTAGAATTAACACAAAAGAAACTTATAGAATTAAAGCAGTTTGTAACGGCATCAAATAGTTTAAGAACACAAGCTAGTTTAGATATAAGTAATTTACATTTAACTAATGAAATTAAAATTTATGTTAAGCAAATAGAAAGTCTTATTAATGACACAAATAATATTCTAAAAGATAGGCTAGAATCGCATTCAAACATGGAATCCTTTAGTTTAAAAACAGCGGGGTCTTTATTGCCATCTATGGATGGAAATGAAGACACGACAAAAAAACTAGTAGACTCGATACTTTTTTATGAAAGCCTATTAAAAAATGATGATAAGAAACATTTAGTTAACTATGTTTTGAAAACTCGCCTCTCTGAGAATGCGAAAATTAGATTAAAGAAGGAGTACGATTCGATTAAAGATTTAGTTAAAGATATCCAAGATAATTTCATATCTAAAAAATCTGCTACTACTCTTTTCAATCAATTACACCAAGCACGACAGCATGAAAAATCAATAAGTCAATTTGGAAACGAAATAGACCAATTACTAAGTGATCTGACACTGGCACAGGCCGGTAATGATCAAACATTGTTAACAACTTTACGCCCAGTAAATGAAAAAATAGCGATCAACTCTTTTTGTAATGGTGTTAAAAACCATGAGATGAGGACAATTTTAAAGGCTAGAAATGTAGGAAGTTTGAAAGATGCTATAGCTGTAGCCCTCGATGAAGAACGGAATAAACCTTCTTCATCGAATGTTTTTTATTTCCATAACAAACGCGGACAGGTTAACCGAGGTTTTACAAATAATCATCATACAACAAGAAATCGAATGTTTTCATCATCATCTCGCAATTATCGAGGTAATAATTGTTCTCGAAATAATTTTAGAAACCCTTCTAATAATTCAGATATCTCAAACCGCAATACAAATTATCATGCAATTTCTAATCGCGGACGAACTAACGTAAGATCGGGTCGAACTCGAGGAAATGACCGAGGACGGGGACGACGCGCGGCCAGGCAGTTTACGCCGCGACCGAAGAAAAACCGCGAGAAGAAAATCGGTTTTTTCGTGAACAATCAGAGCACACCCAATAAAATTATTACTTTAAGTATGAATGGTATGAATTGCATACGGTTCAATTACGGAAACACTAAATTACTATTTCTTTTAGACACAGGAGCTTCAGTCAGTATTCTTTTTTCAAAATCATTAACAGGAAACGAATGTATTAATAAAAATAAAAAGATGACACTCAACGGTATTTCGGGTTCCACAAAAACTATTGGGGAAATTAATATTACTTTAAATGTAGAGCATATTGAAATAAATCACAATTTCTTAGTTATGGATGATATAAGGCATGAAATACACGGAATTTTGGGTTCTGACTTCTTTTCAAAATATAATGCTATTATAGATTTTCGAAATTCTTCGCTTTCGTTTCGGATTAATAAACAACAACTTATACTACCACTAGAATCTAATTTCAATGCATGTACAATTATTCCACCCCGGTGCGAAATTGTTAAATATTTTTGGGTAGATGATGAATGCGATTGTGTTGTTCTATCAAGCGAAATAACTGAAGGCGTTTTCACGGCAAGTATTATTGCACGCCCAGTGTCACACATTATCCCTGTACGAATTTTAAATACAAAAGATGAAGAAATAAAAATTAAAAATTTTAGACCTGTTACACAAAAGTTAACTGACTTTGAGTCATATAAATTTGATAAAAATGAATTATCGTTAGATAGGGTAAATAAAGTATTAGATTTAATAAATGTCGGGAATTTAAATAAAGAAGAAAGAAATTCAATCCACAGAATATGTGCCAAGTATGCTGATATTTTCTTATTAGAAAATGACCCAGTTACCGTAACGAACATCATTAAGGAAACAATAACATTAAAGAAAGATGTACGCCCAGTATACGTAAAACCTTATAGACTACCGCATAGTCAAAAAAACGAGATAGATAGACAAGTGTCGAAAATGCTAGCAGACGGCATTATAGAAGAAACTAAGTCAAATTGGTCTTCACCACTACTACTTGTACCAAAAAAAGGCACTTCCGGCAGCTCCCGGTCAAGGGTGGTAATTGACTATCGTTTGGTAAATAAACAATTAGAAGATGATCGTTTCCCTCTGCCAAATATTACAGAGATTTTAGATTCGCTGTCAGGGGCATTTTATTTTTCTCATTTAGATCTTTCCCAGGGATACTATCAGGTTGAGTTAGATCCTTCTTGCAGAAAATATACAGCTTTTACTACAGGTAAATCACAATATCAAATGACCAGATTACCAATGGGACTGAAGACAAGCCCGAGTGCGTTTTCAAGAGTCATGACGATAGCTATGTCAGGCTTAAACTACGAATCCTGTTTTGTCTACCTTGACGATTTAATTGTATTTGGCAATAACCTACAAAATCATAATAAAAATTTAGTAAAAGTAATGAACCGACTTCGGCAAGTTAATCTAAAATTAAATCCAGCTAAATGCCAGTTTCTTAAAGATCGTTTACTTTATCTAGGACACGAAATTAGTTCATCTGGTGTTTTTCCCGATAAAAGTAAAATTGCTGCTGTTTTAAATTATCCAATTCCCAAAAATGCAAACGAGTGTAAGAAATTTGTTGCATTCATTAATTATTATCGTAAATTTATTCCAAATTTCGCAAAAATTGCTTATCCTTTAAACAAATTGTCTAGGAAGTCAGTTGTTTTTAAGTGGGATGAAAACTGTCAAAAGTCTTTCGATGAACTTAAAGAAGCTCTAATAAATCCACCTGTTCTAGAATATCCGGATTTTTCACCATCAAACACTTTTAAATTAACAACAGATGCTTCAGGTTACGCGATTGGTGCGGTACTTTCAAATTCTAATAATAAACCAATTGCATATGCGAGCAGAGCTCTTAATCCTGCAGAAATTAAATATCCCATAACACATAAAGAACTTTTAAGTATAACGTGGGCAGTAAATCATTTCAGACCATATTTATATGGACGTAAATTCGAGATCTATACAGACCATCGCCCTTTGATATATTTATTCGGTATGAATAATCCTTCATCACGATTAACGAAATTTAGATTAATATTAGAAGAATATGATTTTACTATTCACTATGTGAAAGGAAACGACAATGCAGTAGCTGATGCATTATCTAGAGTAAAAATAGACTCCAATGATCTTAAAGAAATGTCAAGTAATATTTTTGCCATCACTAGGTCTATGGGAAAACAACAATTAAATAGTCATTCTGAATCACAGGAAAACTTTAGTAATGAAAACAACGATCGGACTGGCCAACCGAGAATTGTAGAACTACTAAAACGACCTATAGATTCCGTAGAACTTAGGCAGTTAAATGAAAATCATTTAAATAAAAGAAATAATGCAAATATAGTAAAAACGGGAAATATAGTATATGACGTAAAATCGCAAATAATTTATATTAAGGTAAGAAATCTATCAGATCATGCCCTAGAAGCAGATTTGAGATACTTACAGGATATATGCAAAGAATATGGAATTCCACAATTATGCATAATGAAAGGTGAAGAGAACAAAATGTTAATAGCGCGCTTGTCTAAAAAGCCTAGTATGCTTAAAGACTTCTGGATTAAAATATGCGTAATAAATAAAGTAAAGAGAATAAACTGTAAGCAAACTCGTCAATTGATATTAAATGATTTCCATTTACTTCCAACCGGAGGACACGCAGGAACTAATAGGATGTATAACAATATTAAACGGTATTACGTCTGGGACAATTTAAAAGATGATGTTTCTAAATTCGTAACAAAATGCGACGACTGTCAAAGATATAAACATTCAAGACATCCTGTCGAACCGTTGACTGTTACTACTACTGCGTCGTCTGCATTTCAAAAAATTTTTTTAGATCTTGTTGGACCTCTGAATCAAGATGATGAAGATTTTAGGTATATATTAACGCTACAATGCGATCTCACAAAATTTGTAGAAGCTTATCCTATTAAAAATAAGGACGCTGAAACCGTAGCAAGAGCCTTTGTCAACAATTTTATTTTAAGGTTTGGTATTCCGAAGGAAATTGTTACGGATCAAGGCACCGAATTTTTAGCAAAGGTATTTAAAGAATCAGCTAAACTTCTGGGAATTAATCAACTTACATCAACCGCCTATCATCATCAGACTTTAGGTTCCTTAGAAAACACCCATAAAAATCTAGGGTCTTTCCTACGTATTCACACAGCTAAATATCCCGATACGTGGGCAGCGTGGGTACCTTTTTGGTGTTTCACGTTCAACAATACGGTACATTCCATCACAAAATACACTCCATACGAACTAGTGTTTGGAAAGAAAGGTATCTTGCCTAGTAATATATTAGAAAACGTTGATCCAATATATAATTTTGAGAGTTATATTAACGAATTAAAATTTCGATTACAAACTGCATGGAAAGATATAAAAAATAACTTAATGGAATCAAAGATCAAAAGAAAAGAAGTAATTGATAAAAAAAGTTGTAGTGTTAATTATAAATTTAACGACAAAGTATTATTAAGGAAAGAGACTGGCACTAAGCTAGATCCTTTATATGAAGGGCCCTATAAAGTAATAAAAGATGAGGCGCCAAATATAAAATTAAAAATAAATGGTAAAATTGTGCTAGTACACAAAAATAGAGTTAAAAAATATTATAGTTAATTAAAAATTTGTCAAATATATGTATACATGTTAATATAGTGTGCACACATAATTATAGCCGAATAGCATAACAACATATGTATAAGTGTTATTAGGAATTAGTTTAATATTAATTGTAAAATTTTTATTTTAATCAAATCAAAATTTTTTTTCATTAACCGGGAAGGTGTAATATGATGCGTATAAATCATTTCCGTTACAAAATTGTTAAAACAGTAATACTATTTTTTTCTTTATTGTATCATTTCTTGGTCTACATAAATGCATTGCACGTGTAAAATAAGTGTTGTCATCACATATCAAAGACACACAGGTTATTACACCTTGTAGGTAAATGAATTGCGGATGTATTAGATCATATTTTCGCTGACGAATGTCCGTATGTCCGCAGCGTATAGTAATAGTATTTTTCTATTTTTTTTGTTTTTAGTTGTAAGTGTAACCTCTGTAAAAGACACATGTACGGAGGGTCTCAATTGCTAACTTAAATAAAGCTTAAGGTTTTCTATATTTTATAAAAGTGATGTGTTCAATTTAAAAACACCTACCCACGTCCCGCAAAGGATATCACAGTACCTCAACTGGGAGTCCCACACTACCATGTCGCGATAGACATTAAGCGCATGGTGTCCATCAAGGATTTTCTACCGGCAAAAAAAATATATATAACTTTTGCCGGGTCATGGGCCGATGAGGGTTCGACAAAAGAAGATTTGTTTTCTTGTAGGTAAAATAACTTTATTCGAAATTCAACAACAACACTACAGCTTTATCGATGAGAGGTGCGCTTCGCAACGTTTCTTGTATGCGAATACTCTTCGTAAGTAAAGATAAACTATGCAATGAGCGCATCCTTATCTAAGTTCTTAGTAGTACTTGAACTAGTTACCGTGTGAAATGTAACGTAAGAATAACAGCAAGAAATTAGATAAAGGAGCTGTACAAATATTATACAGAGTGATATGGCGTAACACCTTCGCCCTTAAAGTGAATTTTACAAAAAAGAACTATTTCTTTTTTTTTTCTTAAAATTCAAGATTTGGAACCGTATTATTGGTTTCATTAATCTTTTTTGAATTACAAGGATAACTTATCTTTGTACTTAATTTGCGGATACATAATATTACAATACCAAATATAATTAGGCATACAGTTACATACAAAACTATGTTATATGTTACAGAATTATTATGGTCTAATTTAAGATCATCTAAAAGCTGCTGTTGATTTAATATTTTTTTATGCATTTCAATTACATTGAGCTTATCTAAATTTACAGTTGTTATGTTATCATGCTGTCTTTTATAATCAATAAATTTAACATCAGATGTGAGACGTTTATTATAGTTCTGGATGATCTTATTTCTAACATAATATTTACAACCATTATTGTCATTTATTACATAAGTTCCAAGTACAATTAATGGTCGCTTAACATCTTCACATTGTTCGTCAATTTTAAATTCCTTAGGAAATATTAACAATTTAACATCCTCGTGGTTTAATATTGTTACATCAGTGATATTAACTAAATTTCTTTTGCAACTTTGGTAATAGCCTGTTAACTGTATTAAATTTACTTCACAAGGTGAATTTTGCGTAATTTCAATTTCAATCTGATCTTTACATAGAATTAATTTCTCTCGCACTTTTCTACATTTGTTCTCAGTTATAATAAAATATTTTTTCCCATTTATGCTAATAGCGCTGTTTGTTGAGATTATTTCACTATAATAGGTATTATTATATGGTAAAGGGATAGGATACAACTTATAATAGACAAAATGTTCATTATTAATAATTGGAATTTCTAATATAAAAGTATAATAATGGTTAATATGATAAACCTTAATACTAATAATAGATTCTATGAAGAATATTTCTTCAGGAACAACTTTAAATGGAAATGAATGCTCTGTGTCTAAATGAACACAACGTATTTCCTTTAAAAGTTTATGGTGATCTATAAGTAGTGGTGATACAATATTTCTAGTTGCTAAACTTATTATGCTAATAACCTCTTCTACTTCGGATCGAAGAACCATTAAATAATCTAACTGATACTGTAATCCTATATCTAAATGTGAGCCTTCATGTAACAGAATATTAATATTACTTAGGTAATGTTCTAAAATTTTCATATTACCATTAAATTTATTGATTGTTTCATTTAATAGCTTAATATAACCTTTCTGAGATTTCTGTATTAGGACTTAGGTTTTGTTCTAATTGATTTATTTGTTTCTCAATTTTTGCGCCATCTTCCGCGTCTAAATTTCCTGTAACAGCTTTTACAATATTACCAATAAAATTGAAAGCTCCACGTTTACTTCTAGGTTTTATAATTTGAAATAATTTTTCGAGTTTTTGTTCCTCTCTCAAAATAAGATTGTACAGTCTATCTTGTTGGACTGTTTGAATTTTAGGTACCGTTTGATTTATTAAATACTCTTCCCAAAATTTAAACAATGTGGTATACTCGTAATTACTACGAATGATCAAAGTGAAATCTTGTTGTGTATTGTAAACTAGGCCTTTGTTAAGTATCATTAGTTCTAAGCTATTGTCTATTTTTTCTAATTTTGCGATGGAATATCGGCAGATGATTCCTGCGAAGAGGATCCATTTAATGGCGGTTCTGTAACAGTTGCCTTTAATGAATTTTGTGATACGTAAAATATTTACCTTGCTTATTTTGTACCTGTACTTTGTTATTCTCTAACAACTTGATAATAGTATAGGGACCTCTGAATTTTGGAACTGTTTTTGAATAATGACCTGGTAATTTTACGTAGACCTGTTGACCTATATTATAATTTTTTCGGTTCGTTTTTCATTCAACTTTGTAATTATCTTCTCTTTACTTTTCTGTTCCTTATCGGCAAGATTGTTATATAGAGTATTCATTTGACTTTGGAATGTTAGAACATAATCGTTGTAGAATTGTGAATCAAAATCTAATTGTACCTATCGGTGGTTTAGTTCTTAGATGTCCGAATAATATTTCAAATGGTGTTAATTTAGTTATCTCATTAATCGAATTGTTGTAATGAATAATACAAAGGTTTATTAAATTAGTTTGAATATCTTTGTTTTTGCTTGTATCTAGTAGTCTAAAGTGTTCAATTAAAGATGAATGGAATCTTTCAATATTGCCGTTTGAATTTGCATTTATTGGAGTAATTACGTGACTTTTAATTTTACAGAGACGTAAAAACTCTTCTATACATTCATTCTTGAATTCTAACCCGTTGTCAAATATTAGATTTTCTGGTACACCAAAGATTGATATAAATTTGATTAATGATTTTAATACTTCGACCCGAGTTTTTGACTGTATTTCGTAAGCCTGAGCAAATTTACTAAACGCATCTATAACCGTTAGGTAAATTTTGTTTTTAATCTTAAAAACATCAGTGTGAACGTTTTCCATTGGTTTATTAATTTTAGGTGTTAACTGATAAAGTACATTAGGTGGATGTCTGTCGTATTTTAAGGTTTGGCAATGTTCACAATTGTTAATAAAACTCTGTATGTCTGCGCTTAAATTTCGCCAAAAATATTGCCTCTTAATTTCATTACGACATTCTTTTAATCAGCTATGATTTCCGTTGAGATGGATATCGGTGATAATTTTAATTTGATCCGCTTTATTTTCTACAAGTTTTACTCTATTTAGACTACGGATTAATTTAGGTGCTACATTGCTAAAGTTTCGAGTTACTATGTTAGTTAGTACTCTATAAATATAATCATTACAAAAAATGAAATACTTTTTGTCTACAACATATCGTGATATGAGATTTTAACACGAATTATATTGAAACCTCCTATTGATTCTTGGTTAATATTTAAATTATTGTTATGCTGTGAAATAAATATTTGGTTTTTTTGTGTGTCTATAGGTGTACTTGATATTGGTATAGATTCACGGGGTTCATCGTTTTGATTTGAATTTACACATTGCGATAAGTCATTTTCTAATTCGCGATTCATGTTATCTAATTCGTTTTGATCTATATTAGGGAGTTGTGAGATTAAATCGTAATTTTCTTGAACGTTTACATCAATAGTTTCTAATCGGGATAAGGCGTC
The DNA here is from genome assembly GCA_023690525.1 of Holotrichia oblita. Classification (NCBI taxonomy): domain Eukaryota; kingdom Metazoa; phylum Arthropoda; class Insecta; order Coleoptera; family Scarabaeidae; genus Holotrichia; species Holotrichia oblita. Next base: position 7,606,164 of record CM043024.1, on the reverse strand, counting down.
CGCGTTTGCATTAAACTTACCCTTTTTGTAGATGATTTCGTAATCATATTCTTGTAATTTTATCTTCCATCGGTATAACCTTGAACTTGGTTCCTTTAAATTATGTAGCCATAAAAGAGGTTTATGGTCAGTTATTAGTTTGAACTGAGATCCATAAATGTATGGCCTAAAGATTTTACAAGCCCAAATGACAGCGTTACATTCCTTCTCTATTGTACTATGACGCGTTTCTCTATCTCATAACGTTCTGGATGCGTAACATATTGGTTTATCAGACCCTATATCTCCTTGGGAAAGAACTGCTCCAATCGCGTAGTTACTTGCGTCGGTAGTGATATTAAAAGGTTTAGAGAAATCCGGGAATTGTAATACTGGGGGATTACATAAAATATTTCGACAAATATTGAAAGCATTGATATACTCGGGATCGTTTATGTCGACTTTAAAATTTCGCTTTAAGTACTTTGTCATAGGTTTCGTTAAACGAGCAAAGTCCGGGATGAATTTTCTATTGTAGCCAATTAAACCTAAGAAACTTTTAATTTGAGTTCGAGTCTCCGGTAGTTTTAAATTTTGTATAACTCTAATTTTATCAGGGTTGGGTTTAACTCCATCCTTTGTTATAATGTGGCCTAAGTATGCTACTTCTTTTTTACCAAATTCACACTTGTCTAATGATAGTTTTAAGTTAGCGGATCTTAGTCGTTCAAATACTGATCTTAACTTTTGAATGTGTTCTTGAAGAGAGCTCGAGTAGATAATTATATCATCTAAATAACAAGACAAGTATTATTAGTAAGATCTCTTAAAATTTGATTCATACAACGTTGAAATGTTGAGGGTGCATTTTTGAGTCCAAAAGGCATTCTTTTGAATTCAAAGTGGCCGTTTTCTGTAACAAAAGCCGTTTTGTAGCGATCTTCCGGTTTTACTTCTATTTGATGATATCCGGAAGCTAAGTCTAGGGTGCTAAAATATTTCGCGCGTCCCAATTTATCCAAAATGTCGGAGATATTCGGAATAGGATACTTATCACTAATAGTTTTTTCATTCAGTTTCCTATAATCAATTACCATTCTGAATTTCGGTATTCCGGATGAATCGAGTTTTTTGGAACGATTGAAACGGGTGCTCCGTATGGACTTGTACTTTCTACTATTATGTCTTGTAGTAATAATGATTGTACTTGCTTTTCAATTTCAGATTTTTCTAATGGAGATTTTCTATATGGTTTTTGATATATTGGGGCTTGATCGATTAGATTTATAGCGTGTTGTATTTGACTGGTGAATGTGAGTGCTAATCTTTCGTCATGTATTAGATCTTAAATTCACGCACTAGAAAATAAATGGCTTGTTTTTCTTCGTCATTGTAATCATCTAGTTTTAGTTTTGTTTTAATGTTATTTTCTTGTATCTCTGAAATTTCAAATAATTCTTTATCTGAGTACCTTAACTGATTTTGATAACAAGTGTTTTTATCAACATTATCATAATAAAATGGAATTGAAGTATTTACTAAGTGCAACATATTATTTTGAAAATCTAGTTGTGCATTTAATTGTCTCAGCAGTTTTGCTCCAATTAAACCTTGAAATCTATCACTAAATTTATCTACATTCCAGCGGTGTTCATTACCATAATCACATAGCGTTCTTAGTGATGGAATTGTGCAAATGTACTTATGATAAGTAGTACCGTGCATGGTGTTAATTTTATAAGGTTTTAATAAAACATAATTTGGAAAATATTTGAATACTATATCCGGATTAATTAACGAATTAGTTGCGCCAGTGTCAATTAAACACTTTACGTTACCTAACTCTGGGATTTCTATATAAGGTAATTTACTGTAATTTTGGTTATTTAATTGGATTTGTTCGGTATCAGATAAATCATAATTTTGAATACCTTCAAAGTCATTAGATTCTAGGTCTGTATAATAATCGTAATAGGAATTATCATTGTTTTCAGAAATTTGCGGTGTAAATTCTAGTTCTACATTTTCAGTTGAGAAATGTGGGTAATTTGTTTCATTTGTCACGTTTTCGAGAAAGTTGTCGAATCCTCGCAAAAATTTTCATGTTCCGATTCATCATTGATTGATTCAAAATATTCATTAGGCAAATTATAATAAAATTTGATCGACATTTTCGGGTATGTTTTCGTCATTATTTTCATTATCTGAAATTATGTTATTAAGTCTTTTACCATTTTGAAATAGCATTGGTGTCATTCGAGTCGCAGCATTAGTGTTAACCGGCTGATTTGGCGTACGAAGAAGTGTGCGCGTTGACGGGTCGACTTCCATCGGAATCGGTCTAATCTGTGAGCCACTCGGTCCCGGTGCGAATACATTACTCTGCGTGCGATTATTTAGAAATTGTTTATTATTTGTAGGGGATAACATACCAAATCTTGTTTGTTGGAAAGGTGGTCGTAAGGGTGGTTTTTTGGTAGGATATGGAATTCGAAACTGTTGATAATAAGGCGGTGTGTATTGTGTTTGATATCCTGTATTATACATGACAGGTTTTTGATTGTTTGAATATGAAGTATTTGATTTGGCATTGTATGAATTTGTAACAATGTTTGGCTTCTGAATATTTGGTATGGTGCGAGATTTTAGTCCAATTTTATTGAAATTTTGTAAAGAATATTGCCAATTTAGTTCGCAAAGTGCATAACCAATTGCCTCCTCAAAAGTATTGGGATTCTTAAATCTAACTTTACTACCTATGTCGTCATTGATTACAGATAAATTTCGCAAATACGTGATTTTAGCCGCTTCTATAAATTGACTAATTTTTACATTTTTAGTTGCCTGATCATCGTTTGTTAAGTTTTGTTTAGTGATTAAAATTACTAATAGATTTTTAATTTCTTCTCCTACCTGATTTACATCTCTAGTTTGTGTCCTATACATTAACAAATCATCAAATAAATTATTAACATTTCTGTGATCGGAGTAATTTTCTGTTAGGATTGTTTTAATATCTTGCCAGCTATCGACACATTTACTTGAGATCAAATGCTTAGCGTCTCCTAATAATTTACTTAATACTACATTTAAAACAAGTTCATTGATTGGATTGTTTACATTAATTCTATCAAGAAATCTTGCAATAATTTTTTCGATTTGGTTGACAAATAATGGAAGGTCTCTTATGTCGCCGTCGAACGTGGGCAGAGATTGTATTTCGGCAGATGTAATACAAGCTCTCGTATAAGGATGGGCCATAATTAATAAGTTTTCAGGTAATACTATTTCCGGTAATATTACTAATTCTAGATTATTATTTTCTACTACCTCGCGTACTACAGGGTACGGCTCGAAACGCTCGTTACGGAATATCTTGACGGTTTTATTTACAACTTAAATCTAAATTTCGGTTCACTTACAAGCTAATTATTGCCTTCATCGATGTTGTGCTGTCCGTTGGTCCAGAAGAGTTGTATTCCGGTAGGTACCGCAGGTTGTGTGTGTTAATTTTCTTTCTTGTCCAATAATTTGACTACCCCTGGGTGTTGTTCAAATTAAGGTCGCTCTTCTGTGTAGTAGAGGCACCACACTCGCTATTTTCCCTACGTTGGATTTTCGTAGCTCGATCCCTGGATCTCAACTCTTGGATTTCTTGTTTCAATTATACCAATCCCTACACTAAAATCCTACTGCTGACTGCGCCACTTTTGCCGGGTCATGGGCCGATGAGGGTTCGACAAAAGAAGATTTGTTTTCTTGTAGGTAAAATAACTTTATTCGAAATTCAACAACAACACTACAGCTTTATCGATGAGAGGTGCGCTTCGCAACGTTTCTTGTATGCGAATACTCTTCGTAAGTAAAGATAAACTATGCAATGAGCGCATCCTTATCTAAGTTCTTAGTAGTACTTGAACTAGTTACCGTGTGAAATGCAACGTAAGAATAACAGCAAGAAATTAGATAAAGAAGCTGTACAATATTATACAGAGTGATATGGCATAACATATATATATAAATGATATTGGTGCATACTCTGATTTATATTTCATCATAGATATTCTATTATTAACAGATATTTTTGAGAATTTTAGGCACACTTGCTTATGTACCTATAAATTAGATCCACTTCACTATTTTACAGCACCTGGATTAGCATTTGATGCTATGCTGAAATTAACTGATATTAAATTAGAATTATTGACAGATATTGATATGATAATGTTTATTGAGCGTGGAATAAGGGGTGGATTATCGCAATGTAGCAACGGGTACGCAAAAGCTAATAACAAATATATGGGTGATGAATATGACTCAAGTAAACCGAATTCATATCTAATGTATTTTGATATTAATAATCAATACGGTTTAGCAATGACATCATATCTTCCGTATGAAAATTTCCGTTGGGTAGATGATATATACTCACTGGGAAACATCACAGACGTACCTGATGATTCAGAAGTTGGATATATCTTTGAAGTTGATATTAACTATCCTAATAATTTACATGATTCACATAAGGATCTCCCTATGTGTCCTGAACATAGAACACCTCCAAATTGTAAAATATCAAAATTAATGGCCACTCTGTATGATAAACAGCGATACGTAATTCATTATAGAAATCTTAAAATGTGTATACAACATGGTTTACTTATCACAAATGATTACATGATTACATATCTAAACCAAATTTTCATAAATCAACAATAATTAGTGAAAACTTTATTTTAATAGAAATGAATAGGACTGAAGTTTTGTTTAATAAACCCATATATGTTGGTTGCGCTATCTTAGATATCTCAAAAATTACTTTATATGAATTTCCCATTTACCCACCCATTTTATTATCGTGTCTCTTGGTACCATGCTATCACCGAACCACATTGGATCTGGATCCGGTGATAGCGGTGTGTCTGGTATACCTGGCGATGGTGGTAACGGTGTGTCTGATATACTGTGAGATGACGGCGATGATAGCGGTCTATTTGACATACCTGGCAACGGTGTGTCTGATATAGTGTAAGACGATGGCGATGATAGCGGTCTGATTGGTATACCTGGCAACGGTGTCTAATATACTGTGAGGCGACGGTGTGTTTGGTATACCTGGCGATGATGGCAACGGTGTGTCTGATGTACTGTGAGGTGATGGCAGCGGTATTATTTCTTCTGTAGGCGGTGAATCTTCAAGAAAGATTGCCACAACATTACACCACAAACCATTTTCATAAAGTTTAATTATTCTTGTATTAGGTATATTCATGATGAATCTATTTATTAGTACTAAGTTGTTATACATGAAGTGATTTAGCTTTTATATTAATATGAATATGCGTCATCCTATTTTTATGTTTTAATATCTGCACCTTTAACCTCTGATGTTTTAATATTCACTGATGACAACAATGTATTCATATTTATGCTATACTAACTATAAAATTAGAATTTGATAGCAACAATATAAGCATGTGATAAAGCAATGTATGTTAACCTTTAACATTTGATAACAACAATGTAATCATATTTTATATTAATGTCATACTTTTGTGTATTATATATTTATATTAGATAGTGACAATGTATTAATATCCGCATTGGTATACTTCTGCGTATTTTTAATATGAACAATAAAACAACTAATAATAATAATAATTTTTATATTTTTTTATTTTAACCCTTACATATAACAATTATACATGTAATATATAAAATTTTTTCGTTATACAGTATATTTCTAAATCGCTTTTTAATAATTTTAACTTCGTAATATGTAGTTTGAGATGTCTTTGATATTTTCTTAAATTCATCATCTTATTCCCAGACATCATCCCATACATTTTGAAGACTGTTCTTGGTATACCAGTTATAAAGTTTATATATATTCTGCTTTGCACATCGCATGTTATTCCTTGTGTGTTGTAAACAATGTTTATTATAACAAAACGACAATTGTGTAATAATAAATCTATTACATCAGCATGCTCCAAAAATTGTTGTAACCATCTTCTCATAACCTTTAACAAATACTTTTGAACCGCAAATATATGTTTTTATAAAATTTCCTAGTTCGTGATAAGGTAACATTCCACTACTCCAATTAATACCATGCACATGCCCCGTTATAAACTTCATTTGCTTTTTAACTTCATCACGAAGACATTCATATTCGATTGGAGGTAGGATAATTTGATGAACACATGTTCCTGTACTAATTTCCAATATAGCTATTTCTTTACAAATAAAACCTAATTTTTTATATTTAAAACCTTGCACATCAACTAAATACATTATTGCTGGATTTTCATTAGATTTGTTAACGGATTATATTTTACTAAACGATCGTGTATTATTAGACAATAAAGAGAAGTATTTTCTGGTATATTTTCATCAGTTTGAAATTCTAACCTAATATCTACAGGACCAGTTTTTAATGCCTCGCTCTGATGTGAACAATCGATTACTACAAGGGGAGCATGGGTTTTAAATAAATATGGTGACAATAAAGGTGCCTCCTCCTGTTTACCGTAATAGAAAACTTGAAATTGTGCATACATTTCATAAAGTGATGCAATACGACTACTATTAAAATGAAGATTTAAATTATCATAAGGATAAATTTCAGAATTTAAAAATAATTTCATATTTCGTAAATTACAATGAGAAAATTTACTCATGTCAGCTGACGTTTTATTCTTAGAGTCTGTTTGGAACCCAATTATAGCATATCTTGGCTTCTCCAATTGACTGGATGTTTTAATTGACCATGAATATGTTGCGTTTGAGGTAATACTGGATATTCATTTAATTCCCAACTTCGAAAGGGTACTTCTAATTCAACTCCTTCTTATACATACTTAATTAATTTTAATCGTTCAGCATCAGAAACTGATATATGAGGCACTCTCCAAGTTATCTGGCTGATTTCTACTTTAATTGTTTGTTTTTCATCAGTATTTATTATGGCATTTAAATCATTGCTTGATCTTAACAGTACTAGCTCTTGTCGTATGTTTAAAATGATTTTTTTCTTCTCTCTTCAGCAAATCCCAACAACATCCTTAACGGTATACAAACATTAAATTTACCCTTGTTATTAGGTAATTTAACATTATTATCATTAATGTTCCAACCAGCATTTACTAATTTTGTAATTTCCACATTGTTGTATGAAATGTAACTTTTCATTGTAGTTGTTATTCCAACATTACGAACTTTATCAATTACCATACCACCAAGTTCATAACGAATTTCATCAAACAAGAATGCAATACCATTATTAATAAATTTTACATTTGTAGCTAGTTTTCCATCTGCTTGCGCAAGCTTGCCTTGTATATATTGTAATGTTATATTCAATATTACATTTTATTCAATGTTTACAATTCCACTTGTCAGTTGACAGATGATCCAGCTGTAGGTAATCTAAAAAGATAAAAAAAACACTAAATTAATTTAATATTCATTAAACTATAACCAACTATCTGATCTGTGTATTTCTTCAATTTAATTTAATTCTATTGTATAAAATATGTAACATTAACACGATTGCACACATGCGAGGTATTTGTTTAAAATTAACTCATTTAAATCCAATTCAACACTATCAAATGATAGAGGATGCGCAACTCTTCAAGTTGGCACCATCGGTATTTTCCTTGCATATGTGCGAGTCGATGTCATGATTTGCCTCAGTAGCCATCTGACGCAGAAGGGGGGTGTTGCTCAGCAGAGATCTTATGTTAAGTCCAGCCAAAGACAAAGACAGAAAGATGTTAAATACACCACAATATTATCAATCATATTTTATAAGGTAATCAATAAATTTTATATCATTTTATTCGTACACAAACACACATAAATATTATAACAAAATCACACGATTAAATTCCACACACACAAGAACAAAGACCAGCCAGTTAGGGGCATTTTAATAAGAAAAAGTAGGTGGTAATTAAAATCTACAACTTTTCGGTGACCCTGTATACAACAAATATTCGACCGAACGCGCATAAATTAATCCATCAACGATCGTTGATTGCCGTGATTGACATATGACTATCAAAAGGTATTTCTGATGAAATTTAGAGACAATTGCGAATCACCTATAAAAAGCCGTGCGAGAGCAACAAACTTCCGCTTTTTGCATAGATCGTCGAACAGAGCGTTCAATTTTCTACGTAAAATTTATTAAAATTACCCCGGTGCACCGTGGGCCCAAATTAACGATTATCTTCGAAAAAGTACTTTAAACAAATATTTTCCACCTAATTTAAACTTAATTACCCCTACGAAGAGGACGTCGTCCATCCAACATCCGTCTAGGCGCGCGAAGACAGAAGCTTCCAAAATCACACACATACACACTCACACACGTAAAATAAGGTAATTTAATTTTTAAGTAATTTTAAGTTTGGAAAGTTGCAAAAATTTAAGAAAAATATTTTTTTTTGAAAATTAAAACTTAGTAAATTTTTCTAAGTACAAAAATAATATTTGAAAAATTTGAAAAAAATTAAAATTTTTTTTTGGTAGTTTTTTTTTAGAAATAATTTTTTTTAGTAAATTCAGTTAAAAGGGTAAAATTTATTTATTTTAATTAAACAAATAAAAATTTCAAAGTTAATTTTTTTTTAACATAAATTTTCTAAGTCCCAACAAAAAGTTGGACAAAATTTCAAAAACTACCAAATAAGGTCTTTATAAATAATAATTTAGTTGTGGTGATTGCTACGGCATTCTGCACAGTGTAAACAAATTTTTATAGGTTTATTGAAGAAAATAAAATTATTTTTTTTTGTAAAACATCTTTTTGTCTTGTAATATTTTTTTAACTTAGAATTTTTTTTTTTACTTGGGTATTTTGTTCAACGTACGATAAGCTCTCGTATTCTGTTCTCTACACCTGCTGTAGAGCCAAGAATTCACGAACCCCTGAGATTATTTTTTTTTTTAAACCCCAAATTTTAATTTAAAGAGTAAAACTCACTTTTTTTTTTGATTTATTATAAATCAAATTTCACATTACAAGTTTTGACGCCCAACTAGTGGAGCAGAATTACGAGATGCCTTATAGTACGAGGTCTACGTCATTTGGCGACGCAGAAGCTGGTCGCGATAGCAGTAGTGAATCTACTCAAAGTTTAATAAAAAGTTTAACTGATAAAGTTTCTCAAAATGCAGATCAGATAGTTAGCGTTGGTGACTCTTTAAAGCAATTTATGATATTAAATACTGAACGGTTTAGTCTACTTGAAAATAAGTTAGAAACAATTTTAAGTCCAGGGACTACGCAACAAGGTAATTCTAATCAAGATACAAATACTAATTCAAACACTAATACAAATGCTATGGCAAATATTAATAGTTCACTCACCTCATTTAAAATAAAAGATTTAATTCCTAAGTTTTCGGTTAAGACAAATCCCATCGAGTATTTGACAGCATTGAAACGTGCGGTTCATCTAGCAAACATTAACGATTTTAATTTAATTGGTAATATTATTCGAACGTCACTAACCGATGAAGCATTAAAATGGTTTAGCATAGCTGAGAGCAGGTGTCATTCTTTAGAATCCTTCGAAGAATTGTTTCTTTCAAAGTTCTGGGCCGAGACCAAGCAAGCTGATATTCGAGCAGATTTAATGATGGGCCACTACGACCAATCTCGAGGTACATCGATGGAAGCATATTTCACTATTAAATTTTCTAGGGCACAGTATTTGACTCCACCTCTAGCATTGTTGACACGTTGTTCCCTACCCATCGGGAGAGAACTGCGGAAATGGAGGACGAGCTACTGAACGACATCCCGCTTTTTAGCGGAGATGAACTTTCAACAGCGGCGAACTCCCTGCAAATCCGCAAGGCACCTGGACCCGACGGAATTCCGGCGGAAGCTGTCAAGATTGTGGCGCGCGTCTGCCCAGATCTGCTTCTGAATATGTACAACCGCTGTTTGACAGAAGGAGCGTTCTGCAAGAGATGGAAGGTACAGCGACTAGTGCTGATAAGCAAAGGCAAGGGCGATCCGACCACGGCATCGGCATACAGACCGCTATGTATGCTGGACACGGCTGGAAAGCTACTAGAAAGACTGCTCAAAACGCGGCTGGAGAGCAGCATAGACGACGCGGGAGGCCTGTCCGAGAGACAGCATGGCTTCAGGAAGGGACACTCCAGCGTCGGCGCCGTAGCGCAGGTAGTGGAAACCTTCGAAGCCGCTCAACGGGGAAATCATTACTCGAGACCCCTGGTGATGCTCGTCACATTGGACGTAAGAAACGCCTTCAACTCGGCGAGATGGGGCGTCATGTTGAACGCCTTGCAGAACACATTCGACACGCCATCCTATTTACTTAGGATGATACGCAGCTACCTTAGCGACAGGAAGCTGATCTACGACACAGCAGGCGGGCCGTGCACGAAGAAGATAACAGCGGGAGCGGCGCAGGGTTCCATACTTGGCCCCGACTTATGGAATGTCTCCTACGACGGGATCCTCCGAATGGAGCTGCCGCAAGATGCGTATCTGATAGGATACGCAGACGACGTAGCGGCGGTCATCCTAGCGCGTGACGAGGCGGATGCCCAGAGAAGGCTCAACCAGGTAATGAGAAGAGTCACCACATGGATGGACGAACACGGCCTGACCCTGGCAATGGAGAAGACCGAGGTCGTTCTACTGACCAGGAGAAGAATCCCTAGGGAGATCGAGATGACGGTGGATACGGAAGTCATAACCACTACAACTATAGCAGAGAACGCGACATGCCAGTATCACGACTCTGCGGAAGATGATGCTCACCACACCTTCTTCGAATGCGAGAGGTGGAGTGACTACAGGGACGCTCTACAAGACGAAGTAGGACCTCTAACGCCGGATAACGTCGTGCAAACGATGCTGTCCGGACACGACCGCTGTAATGCGATCAGCGGTCGAAGTAATGCGATCAGCGGTTCCGGGATGGATTCTACACCTGACAAAGTGAGGTTTTTAGTGGGTGCGAGCCCCACACACCGGGGACGGGTCTCATCCCTGATGGTGCGTTAAGGCATTTTTCCTCACTAAAAAAAAATATATAATTATTATTATTATTATTATTATTATTATTATTATTATTTATGTCTGGCCGGCCCCAGTGCCGCTACCGTATGCGGAAACGGTACAGTCAGTGACGCCAGCTGTCCGCTGACCTTCACCCTTCCTCTTCCCTTTCCTTTCTGTTCCCAGGTACAGATCGGCAAGCGTTGCGGCGACTCCGGGAGTGTCTACGAACCGACTGGTCTTCTCATCCGGCTGGGGAGTAGGCTGATGTGAGCTTGCTCTGCCGACGAGGATCCGCGACGCATTGTGAGGAACCAGCCACTTCGGGCCCTGATCAGGTAGTGTATGGTGGATGCAAGATGTCGGAATCTGCATTGCCCCGGGCGAGTTCCAGTCCGTCCGCGTATTCCGGGATTGGTGAAGCGAAGGTCAGGCCTCAGGGAACTGGGGTAGGATCCAAGGATCCGAGGGTATACCCGCTCCTGATTTTTTCGGCCCGCCCCTCCATACACGAAGCGCTGGCGAACTACTCAACATGGCAACTTTACCAACAAACAAGAGAACGCCGAAGAATAGTACAGAAGAGAGCCCCAACGGTGCCTTCAAGACACCAACGGCGCAGCACGTTAGGTCGCCGATTACGATAGATCTGACGACATTTAACATCGTGCAACCAGGAGGTAGCAGTGACGACACCACATCAGCTCCAGATATGTCGTGGACAAAAGAAGTTATCTGCAAACTGCAGTGCCGGGAAGAGGAGCAATTGCAGAAGTGCATAGGTGTCATCAAGACCATGAAGGCAGCTATCGGCAGGCAGAAGAACGTCTCGATGGATGTAAAGAACGGCTTGAAAGAGCTAGAAGAAGCAGTGGAAATGATCTCAGACTGCAGGAAGAGATGAAAGAAGGCCGAGCTGCAAGCAGGAGAGGACGTGCAAAACGCTTTAGCGGCTGCAACTAAGACGCAGGCTACTTCTGCTACGGGCAACAAGAACGTGGAGAAGAAGGAAGCGCATTCCTCCGAGAACGTGTGGATGAAGGACCGAGCAGGTAGGAAAAAGCAAGCTCAAGAAGAGAAGAAGGCAGCTGCAAAAGCTTCTGACAGCAAGCAACAGCAGAAGATAGCCGGTGGCCAGAAGAAAAACGACGGTGCCGAAAAGAAAAAGCTGAAGAAGAACAAGCAGAAGAATCGGAACACGAAGCCTCGACTAGATGCGTTTCTCGTAAAACCTGCGCAGGGGAAGTCGTATGCCGACGTATTGCGAGAGCTGCGCAGCAACGCCAAGCCAGAAGAGACAGGCACCGAGATTAAGGCGGTGCGGAAAACACGTGCGGAGGATATGCTGTTGGAACTAGGACCCAGCACCAAAGACACAGCAGGCTTCAGCAGCGCGTTGAAGAAGATCTTGGGCGAGAGGGCTAATATTAGCACCTTAGAGCCCAAAGAGACGCTACAATTTAGAGATCTAGACTGCTTAACGACAACAGAGGAAGTCAGCGCCGCAGTCAAGGCAAAGTTAGGAGTCAGTGACGCCGACGTGAAGATCAGCCTCACTAACGCGAACAGCAGAGGGCTGAGAATGGCTATCGTCCAGCTGAGCCAGCGTCAAGCCCTTAAGCTGCTGGAAACACCGAGAATAAAGATCGGCTGGATAAACAGCAGAATTAGACGCCGGGTAGAAGTCGTCAGGTGCTTCCGCTGCTTCGGCTACGGACATCGACAGGCTTCTTGTCCGGGACCAGACAGAAGAACACAAGGCCTTTGCATCAACTGCGGAGAAAAAGGCCACCAACGGAAGGATTGCAAGAACAAAGCAAAATGCTTCCTCTGCACGGGAGACACCGCGACACGCAGCCATGTCCCTGGTTCCGGCGCATGTCCCTCCTTCAGAAGGGCATTAGATCAGGCAAAGAAGAACCAATGACCAGAATCCTGCAAGGCAACATTCACCGAAGCAGAACAGCGAACGATCTACTCATCCAACTACAACTGGACACCGGAGTAGACCTGCTGCTTATCAATGAGCAATACCGGGATAAGGAATGCAGCGGGTGGTACAGGGACACACTCGGCACTGCAGCTATATGGATCCCGGACACGAACAGCGTCATCGTCGACAACCACGGAGCCCGAAACGGATACGTTTGGGTAAAGAGCGGCACCATCACCTACGTGAGCTGCTATCTCACACCCAACGAGCCGATAGCAGACTTTCAGGGCAAACTCGACAACCTGGAAGACGACCTTCGAGAAATGGCAGGGTCCATTATTCTAGGAGGAGACGTGAACGCCAAAGCCGTGGAATGGGGTATGGAATACACCGATTCACGAGGGAGACGTATACTGGACATGGCGGCCAGACTCGGACTCAGCGTGGTAAATGTCGGAGACACTACCACGTTCAGACGACCAGGCTACGGAGAGACGATACCGGACATCACATTGGCCTCGGAGGACATTGTGCGGGACATCGTGGACTGGCGAGTCATGGAAGACTACACCGGAAGTGACCACCAGTACATAAGCTACAACGTGACGAGGCAGCAGCCGATCAGGCGAAATCCTGCTCAGCCCGGTCCTCGATGGAACGTAGCGAAGCTGGATGAAGACGCCCTGGCTTATGTAATCGCTCGGGGAAAGGATGCCGTCATGGAATGTTCCGGTTCGGCGGAGACAATTGCGGACGCGACCATGGCCCTCATACATCGCGCCTGCGACGCCTCTATGCCGCGGAGAAGGAAACACAACAGAAGATCTGCGTATTGGTGGAACGACGAGATCGCGACCCTCCGGAAAAGATGCCTACAGCTTAGGCGGAGAATAACCAGAGTGAGACGACGAGATCCGAACGCGGCAGAACTAGAGTCCGAGGACTTTAGGAACGCCAAGAGAGATCTCAAGAACGCCATCTACAGGAGCAAGAAACGGAAGTGGGAGGAGCTGCGGCAGGACGTTGACAACGACCCATGGGGCCTTGGGTACAAGATCGTCATGCAGAAGCTTACGACGAAGACGGCGAATCCAGTACTCGAACGAGATCGGATGCGGAACATCGTTGACACGTTGTTCCCTACTCATCCGGAGAGAACTGCGGAAATGGAGGACGAGCTATTGAACGACATCCCGCTTTTTAGCGGAGATGAACTGTCAAGAGCGGCGAACTCCCTACAAAACCGGAAGGCACCTGGACCCGACGGAATTCCGACGGAAGCTCTCAAGATTGTGGCGCGCGTCTGCCCAGATCTGCTACTGAACATGTACAACCGCTGTTTAACAGAAGGATCCTTCTGCAAGAGATGGAAGGTACAGCGACTGGTGCTGATAAGCAAAGGCAAGGGCGACCCGACCACGGCATCGGCATACAGACCGCTATGTATGCTAGACACGGCTGGAAAGCTACTAGAGAGACTGCTCAAAACGCGACTGGAGAGCAGCATAGACGACGCGGGAGGCCTGTCCGAGAGACAGCATGGCTTCAGGAAGGGACACTCCACCGTCGGCGCCGTAGCGCAGGTAGTGGAAACCTTCGAAGCCGCTCAACGGGGAAATCATTACTCGAGACCCCTGGTGATGCTCGTCACATTGGACGTCAGAAACGCCTTCAACTCGGCGAGATGGGACGTCATGTTGGACGCCCTGCAGAACACGTTCGACACGCCATCCTATTTACTTAGGATGATACGCAGCTACCTTAGCGACAGGAAGCTGATCTACGACACCGCAGGCGGGCCGTGCACGAAGAAGATAACAGCGGGAGCGGCGCAGGGTTCCATACTCGGCCCCGACTTATGGAATGTGTCCTACGACGGGATTCTCCGAATGGAGCTGCCGCAAGATGCGTATCTGATAGGATACGCAGACGACGTAGCGGCAGTCATCCTAGCGCGTGACGAGGCGGATGCCCAGAGAAGGCTCAACCAGGTCATGAGAAGAGTCACCACATGGATGGACGAACACGGCCTGACCCTGGCAACGGAGAAGACCGAGGTCGTTCTACTGACCAGGAGAAGAATCCCTAGGGAGATCGAGATGACGGTGGATACGGAAGTCATAACCACTACAACTTCCGTGAAGTACCTCGGACTGCGGCTCGACAGCAAGATGACCTTCTGGCAACAGATTCAGTCGTCGAGCGATAAGGCCGCTAAGGTAACGACAATGTTGAGCCGACTAATGGCCAACGTAGGAGGACCGACGGCGAGTAAACGCCGGCTGCTAATGACTGTCACCCATTCCATACTGTTGTATGGAAGCGAGATCTGGGCTGACGCCTTACAGCAGGACAAGTACAGAAAGCGGATGGCTTCAGTACAGCGACGGGGAGCACTCAGGATCGCCAGCGCATATCGTACGGTTTCCGAACCGGCGGTGCTCGTGATTGCAGGAGTAACCCCGATAGATCTACTGGCTCAAGAAAAGAAGAGAGTCTACGAGACACGACGAGACGTCGGTGCACGACAAGCGAGAGCGGACGCTAAAGCGCTCACACGACAACGTTGGCAAGAGCGCTGGCAGAACGACACGAGAGGACGGTGGACGGCCAGACTCATCCGCAACCTAACGGAGTGGATGGACCAAGACCACGGCGAGGTAAATTACTACCTCACCCAGTTTTTTAGCGGACACGGGTATTTCAACGCATACCTGGCTCGAATGGGTATAGCAGAGAACGCGACATGCCAGTATCACGACTCTGCGGAAGATGATGCTCACCACACCTTCTTCGAATGCGAGAGGGTGGAGTGACTACAGGGACGCTCTACAAGACGAAGTAGGACCTCTAACGCCGGATAACGTCGTGCAAACGATGCTGTCCGGACACGACCGCTGGCAGGAGATCGCCACGTTCGTCGAAAAGGTGCTGAAGGAGAAGAAGAGAGAGACCCAAGCAATGGAGGCAGCCGACCGAGGCTAACTACGAGGTGCCATCCTGAAGTAATGCGACCAGCGGTTCCGGGATGGATTCTACACCTGACAAAGTGAGGTTTTTTAGTGGGTGCGAGCCCCACACACCGGGGACGGGTCTCGTCCCTGATGGTGCGTTAAGGCATTTTTCCTCACTCAAAAAAAAAAAAAAAAAAAAAAAAAAAATTATTATTATTATTATTAGTGTAGTCGTGAGTGAAACAGAGCAGACGTAAAATATATGCTCTCTACTTGTTCATGTTTTTTCGGTAGTCAATAGTACAAAATTGGCATCACGGTATATATTAAAATGTGTGTTAGTGAAAAGTTTACTCAATAAACGAAAAACCAAAGTTGTACGTTAAATAATGAGTGAGTAAAATGAGAAAAACTATATAAATT
Source organism: Holotrichia oblita (assembly GCA_023690525.1). Taxonomy (NCBI): domain Eukaryota; kingdom Metazoa; phylum Arthropoda; class Insecta; order Coleoptera; family Scarabaeidae; genus Holotrichia; species Holotrichia oblita. The sequence goes on along the minus strand of CM043024.1, from coordinate 7,589,822 downwards.
ATATATAAATTGTGGCCGTAGAGGTATATTAAACGGTAAGAACATATTTTTCCTTAAGACTTTTTCGTGTCGAATAGCAAAAAAAGGACGACAAGAACTTGGGTGTCTCCAGGAAGGAGATATCGTCACAGATGATTTGTCCTTCTCTATACAAACATTGATATGTCACAATATTGCATCAAGTGTGAGTTGTCTCTGCCGCAAGATGGAGCGCATGCGACGTGTCATGGTTGTAATAGCGGAATGCATTTTGAATGCACGACAATCAAAGCGTCAACATATGCAGCAATGTCAAGAGCTAGGAAAATCGAGTGGCGGTGTGACTTCTGTCGCATAGTTGCGAAATTGACAAAAAATTTGCCTTCAGTGGCAAGTCCAGTGGCCTCGTCTACATTGATTGAAATTAAGGAATTAATAAGCAATATTGAAAAAAAGATAGAGGATTGCGCGAATGGGGAGTCTGCTATCGAAACAAAATACAAAGACTTGGTACGAAAGCATAACGATTTAATAGTTAAAACATCGTCCATGGAAAGGAAAATTGATGATCTAATTAACTTGAATCGTGATAAAGATAAACAGATTGAGGAACTGCAAAAGAAGATTTACGTGCTGGAACAGGAAAGCAGAATTCACGTAGCAGTAATATATGGTGTAGAAGAATGTGACACGGATAAATTGATGCAAGAAGTATTAAATGCCGTGAAGGACTTAAACGTGGAACTGCATGCGCAGGACATACTGCGAGTCAATAGAATCGGAAGAAGGTCTAGCGCTACACCCACTGCTGGGACGGGACCACAACCCGTAGCTATAAGTCTAGCCTCCTTGACAAAGAAAAATGAACTATTAAAAGCAAGTAAAATTACAGCGCTAAGACAAGGACGACGTGACGAAACAAACGCAAGAAGAATAAAAATTTTTGAAATGATGTCTTCATATAATTCGAAGCTTTGGGGGAAGCACGACTTAGAGCAAAAGATAAAGGTTGGAAATACGTATGGTTCATTGGAGGCAAAATACGAGCAAGAAAGAATGATCACGATAAAGCCATTGCAGTCATAACAACGGATGACTTAAACAAAATGGATTAACTCGGAATACATATTGCCTATGTGTTATTGATAGTGCGTGGCTTAAATATTATATACTAGTACTTATGCGGTGACGCGAATGTTCAGTTATTCAGTTGCCGATAAGACGAATGACCTTTAACATTTGTGTATTACATTTATATATATAGATAAGACTTATGCGCTCCTGATATTAACGAACAATATATAATGCAGTGATTACTGAATTATTGCAATTAATGGTGTTCTATGAGTTACATTTTTGGTAAATACAGGTACTTTGAACTATGTCGCTACTAGGAGTCGCTAGTAACTCGGAATACATATTACTTGTGTGTTATTAATGGTACGTAGCGTAAATATTACATACTAGTACTTGGGCAGTGTCGCGAATGTTGTTAGTGATTTAAATGCCGATAAGGCGAATAACCTTTATTATTTTGTATGTTATATGCATATAGATAGGTAAGACTTATGCGCTCCTGATATTAATCGAATAAAATGTACTTCGAACTGTGTCGCTTTGAGATTACCAACTACGGACTGTAGTAAAGACGTGTGTTGATCTTTTCATTTTTGGCTAACACGCGATGACAGTGTAGCTTTGGAAATTTGTGGAATGTTTCTAGTTACTGTTAGCGCTACTTAAAAATTGTAAAGTAAACAAAATGAATAAGATGTTGGTCGTATTTAGCTTATTAATCTTAATATTATGGCGACTTATCAGAACGTAGATAAGTATTGTTAATTCCAGTTTCTTGAGTTGTGGTTGTTGGATACGAGACAGCTTACTTGCTGGGTACGGTTAGGTATATTTTTCTATTATATAGATTGAATAGGTAACCGATGGTTATAAGTATGTCTAAACAATTAGGTAAGTATATAAATATTTAATTAGTTGTAAGTACCTATAATGTTTTGAAAGGTTCTGGGTTTTGAAATAAAGTTATATTAGATAATTTGAACTGTGTCGCTTTGAGATTACCAACTACGGACTTTAATAAAGACGTGTGTTGATCTTTTCATTTTTGGCTAACACGCGATGACAGTGTAGCTTTGGAAATTTGTGGAATGTTTCTAGTTACTGTGAGTGCTACTTAAAAATTGAAAAGTAAACAAAATGTATACACAAAATGAATGAGATGTTGGTGGTATGTAGCTTATTAATATTAATATTTAGGCGACTTATCAGAACGTTTTATATGTAGATAAGTATTGTTAATTGCAGTTCTTGAATTGTGGTTGTTGGATGCGAGACAGATTACTTGTTGGGTAGGGTTAGATATATTTTCTATTATATAGATTGAATAGGTAACTGATGGTTATAAGTATGTCTAAACAATCAGATATATATAAATATTTAATTAGTTGTAAGTACCTATAATGTTTGAAAGGTTTTGGGTTTTGAAATAAAGTTATATTAGATAATTTGTAAAATGATAGAAAACTTAATAGATGAAGAGATAGATAATTTACAGACGGGTGAGGAAATGCAATCTTATGATGAATGGTTACGAAAATTAAATAGCAAAAATCAAATGAAGAAAGACTGCTTCAATTTTGTCTGTTTAAATATTAGAGGAATAAAATCGAAATTAGATGAACTACTTTGTGAAATTAAAAATAATTTAAACGCAATTGATGTGATGTTCTTATCAGAAGTGAATTTAAAACCAGAAGAGTGGCTCCATACGAAAAATCTATACGCAATAACGGACTTCGAAGTGAATGTATCACTAAGAGAAAACAAAGAGGAGGAGGTTTAATGGTTTACACAAAAAAAGACTGAAGTAGAAGTATCTAATGCTAACCTCCAATATTGCGAGGCGATGTACATAAAACTCAAGGTGAGCAAAAACATAAATGTATACATCCTACATATATACAGACCACCGAACTTGAGCATTCAGAACTACATTGAAGAACTGGAAAGCTTTATAATCTCAAAAGGAAATAAACTTACACTAATCACTGGAGATATAAATATAGATATACATGAGGCAACACACAATTCTATAAAATACAATAATATGTTAATGAAATATGGACTTATGCAGAGGATTACAAACTACACTCGGGTAGAGATGCGTAATCTAGAAGAGGTAAAATCTTGCATAGATCACATCTGTTTTAGGGGAAAACAGGAAGACATGAGATCGGCAGTTATAACCACAAAAATTTCGGATCATTATATGATATGTGGCTCGATAAGAAGGATAAAGGAGAACAACATAGTGCAAAATACGGAAAAAAATATTATAACTGTATACAATGAAAGAATACTGCGGAAATCCTTACTAAGAAACATCAATGCTGAAGATTGGCAGGGAATTGATAGACCGGGAGAAATCTATAAATATCTATTACAACAATATGAGTTGGCACGAAATGAGGCAGAAAGACGTCTGGATGATAAAAGTAAAAGAAGGGACGACCCATTCAAACCTTGGATAAACCAAGATATAAAAAAGGAGATGAGCATACGAGACAAGTATTTTGGATTATGGAGAAGAGCGGGAAATAGAGGAATTAGAGAACAATTAAGAAATAGCTACAAAAAGGCGAGAAACAGAGTAACAGCAAAAATTAGGGAACGAAAACGTGAATACTACATCACTGCATTTGAAGAAAACAAGAATAATATGAAGGGTACCTGGGAAAAAATAAACGAAGTTCTGGGAAGAAGCAAGAAGATGGCCATAGATGATATCATATTAAAACATATGAAGAAACAACCAATAGATATTGCAGACGACTTCGTTAAATATTTTAAGGAAATGACAGCAATAACCACATGTGAATGTGACCAGAAATTACATAAGGAAAAAAATAACATCAAGAGTTTCCAAACAATTTATATTCCCGAGGTAACAGAGACAGAAACTCTGCGGCTGTTAAGTGAATTGAATATAAGCAAACCTACAGGAAACGACTTAATGAAGGTGAAAGATGTAGTAAAAAATAAAGACATTTTCTGTCCAATTGTAGCGAAATTAGTCAACACATCTAAAGATTGCGAGGTGGTGCCAAAAGAAATGAAGAAGGCGGTAATAAGACCAATTTATAAAGGAGGAAGTTATAAAAAGTGTGAAAACTACAGACAGATATCGTTGTTGCCTGTTCTAGAAAAGGTTATGGAGAGACACGTGGTCAATGTTCTTAGGAAGTTTCTAAAACAATATAAACTGATAGATGAAAACCAATATGGCTACCAAGAGGGCAAAGGAACGACGCAGTTACTGCAATGCTTTGCTGACGTCGTGAACAGTAGCATCGATAAACGAATGCATATGTTTTGTATTTTCGTGGACTTCTCCAAGGCTTTTGACCTGATCGACCATGAGGTGTTACTAGACCAATTGGAGATGTATGGTATTCGTGGAAAAATGTGGGAATGGATCAGGAACTACCTGCGAGAGAGGGAACGGGCAGTAAAGATAAGCGACCAGATAGGAAATGCGGAGAGAATCACAAAAGGAGTACCACAAGGTAGCATACTTGGTCCGCTACTATACCTGCTCTACGTAAATGATGTGGGACTGTGCTTCTCGAGGTGCAAATATTTTTTGTATGCGGACGATACCGTAATCCTATCTATACACGTGGACGAGGACAGAGCATTGGAGAATCTTCAGGAAGAATTTTACAGTTTTCAAAAATGGGTTCACGACAAAAAACTAGCAATAAATAAAAGCAAAACAAAACTATTGAGAATTTCGTCGGCCCACCTGAAAACCGTAAGTAAGAGAGAGATCTTGTACCATGATGAGGACTGTCTGCATCAGGGAGAGATGCAGAAATGCAAATGCGCGACCAAGTTGGAAAGGGTTCACACCAGCGATACCTTGGACTTATAGTTGACGAACACTTTACTTGGGAAGCGCACATAAATAAACTCTGCCACTACGACTTTTTGCGTGCCAATTTTACTATTTGAAAGAGTATGTACCACCCCACACAATGAAGCTGATTTATAGTGCTCTAGTAGAGTCTATAGTGAGTTATGGAATTACGGTGTGGGGAAGCACTTCAAATTACCTTATAGAACGAATCCAGCACACGCAGAACTCAATAGTGAAGAATATGGAGAAAGAATACAGGCAGGATAGGTACAGAACACATAGAATTTTGAAGATAGAGGAATTATTTACGTATAGAATAGCTACACAATATAGATCAAACATAGAAGGATTTAGGAAAATAGAACATCGGTACGAAACAAGAACAAAAACGGATAAATTTCTGCATCAAGAAAAAGTCACAAACAAGTATGGCACAAGAACTAAAGAAGTGATAATTCCAAAGATATGGAATAATATACCAATCCAAATCAGAGACCAGCAAAGTATAGGACAGTTTAAGAGAGGAATAAAAACATAGCTAATTGAGAGAAATTAATAAATAGAATACACAAAATTGATTATGAAAATGGAGAGATAGTCGCTGAAAAGCAGGATTCTGCTTAGCGACATTTAATCACTCACAAATATAAAAGGTAGTATTAGATTGATATTGTAAAGTTAGGATGTTAGGATAGTAACAGGTGTTGGAAAAAAGGTAGGAATCATAATAGATATAAACATTCTGTTTTTAGGCAATAGTTGACGTTAACGGAATTATTAGTTCCCTTTAAAAAAATGTTTTTTATAAATAATATTCGTAATATTCTCAATTATATTTATAATAAATATAATAATGGTTAAGACTAAATTGCTGGTAGGTAGTAATATATTTTCTGTTTTCGCCTTATAAATATAAATATTATGTTCACTGTATCCTTTCACGCCTTTTCCCAATTAGAGCCTACCTTTGACGTGGGACCCCAAAGGAGGTGAATGCTCATAATAATACCTAGTATTAAGAGAGCGAGAGGTTTTTCAGACATCCTTTCCCCCCCTCCCCTATTAAAAATTATTATTATTATTATTATTATTATTATTATTATTATTATTATTATTATTATTATTATTAGTGAAGATAACAGCGGGAGCGGCGCAGGGTTCTATACTCGGCCCCGACTTATGGAATGTGTCCTACGACGGGATCCTCCGAATGGAGCTGCCACAAGATGCGTATCTGATAGGATACGCAGACGACGTAGCGGCAGTCATCCTAGCGCGTGATGAGGCGGATGCCCAGAGAAGGCTCAACCAGGTCATGAGAAGAGTCACCACTTGGATGGACGAACACGGCCTGACCCTGGCAACGGAGAAGACCGAGGTCGTTCTACTGACCAGGAGACGAATCCCTAGGGAGATCGAGATGACGGTGAATACGGAAGTCATAACCACTACAACTTCCGTGAAGTACCTCGGACTGCGGCTCGACAGCAAGATGACCTTCTGGCAACAGATTCAGTCGTCGAGCAATAAGGCCGCTAAGGTAACGACGATGTTGAGCCGACTAATGGCCAACGTAGGAGGGCCGACGGCGAGTAAACGCCGGCTGCTAATGACAGTCACCCATTCCATACTGTTGTATGGAAGCGAGATCTGGGCTAACGCCTTACAGCAGGACAAGTACAGAAAGCGGATGGCTTCAGTACAGCGACGGGGAGCACTCAGGATCGCCAGCGCATACCGTACGGTTTCCGAACCGGCGGTGCTCGTGATTGCAGGAGTAACCCCGATAGACTTACTAGCTCAAGAAAAGAAGAGAGTCTACGAGACACGACGAGACGTCGGTGCACGACAAGCGAGAGCGGAGGCTAAAGCGCTCACACGACAATGTTGGCAAGAGCGCTGGCAGAACGACACGAGAGGACGGTGGACGGCCAGACTCATCCGCAACCTAACGGAGTGCATGGACCGAGACCACGGCGAGGTAAATTACTACCTCACCCAGTTTTTTAGCGGACACGGGTATTTCAACGCATACCTGGCTCGAATGGGTATAGCAGAGAACCCGACATGCCAGTATCACGATTCTGCGGAAGATGATGCTCACCACACCTTCTTCGAATGCGAGAGGTGGAGTGACTACAGAGACGCTTTACAACACGAAGTAGGACCTCTAACGCCGGATAACGTCGTGCAAACGATGCTGTCCGGACACGACCACTGGCAGAAGATCGTTCGTCGAGAAGGTGCTGAAAGAGAAGAAGAGAGAGACCCAAGCAATGGAGGCAGCCGACCGAGGCTAACTACAAGGTGCCATCCTGAAGTAATGCGACCAGCGGTTCCGGGATGGATTCTACACCTGACAAAGTGAGGATTTTTAGTGGGTGCGAGCCCCACACACCGGGGACGGGTTTCGTCCCTGATGGTGCGTTAAGGCATTTTTCCTCACTTAAAAAAAAATATATATATTATTATTATTATTATTATTATTATTATTATTATTATTATTATTATTATTATTATTATTATTTTCTGTCTCGGCGCAGCACGTTAGGTCGCTGATCACGATAGATCTGACGACATTTAACATCGTAAAACCAGGAGGTAGCAGTGACAACACCACATCAGCTCCAGATATGTCGTCCACAAAAGAAGTTATCTGCAAACTGCGATGCCGCGAAGAGGAGCAATTGCAGAAGTGCATAGGTGTCATCAAGACAATGAAGGCAGCTATTGGCAGGCAGAAGAACGTCTCGATGGACGTAAAGAACGGTTTGAAGGAGCTAGAAGAAGCAGTGGAGATGATCTCTGATTGCAGGAAGAGATGGAAGAAGGCCGAGCTGCAAGCAGGAGAGCACGCGCAAAAGGCTTCAGCGCCTGCAACCAAGACGCAGGCTACTTCTGCTACGGGCAACAAGAACGTGGAGAAGAAGGAAATGCATCCCTCCGAGAACGTGTGGATGAAGGACCGAGCAGGCAGGAGAAAGCAAGCTCAAGAAGAGAAGAAGACAGCAAACAGCAGCAGAAGATAGCAGGTTGTCAGCGAAAGGACGACGGTACCGACAATAAGAAGCCGAAGAAGAATAAGCAGAGGAATCGAAACGCCAAGCCTCGGTTGGATGCGCTTCTCGTAAAACCTGCGCAAGGGAAGTCGTATGCCGACGTACTGCGGGAGCTGCGCAGCAATGCGAAACCAGAAGAGACAGGCACCGAGATTAAAGCGGTGCGGAAAACACGTGCGGGAGATATGCTGCTGGAGTTAGGTCCCAGCTCTAAGGATACTGCAGGTTTCAGCAGCGCGTTGAAGAAGATCCTGGGCGAGAAGGCTAACATCAGCACCCTAGAGCCCAAAGAGACGCTAGAATTCAGAGATCTAGACTGCTTAACGACAACGGAGGAAGTCCGCGCAGCAGTTAAAGCAAAGCTAGGAGACATGGACGGCGAAGTGAAGATCAGCCTCACCAATGCGAACAGCAGAGGGCTGAGAATGGCTATCGTCCAACTTAGTCAGAGTCAAGCCCTTAAGCTACTGGAAACACCGAGAACAAAGATCGGCTGGATAAACAGCAGAATAAGACGCAGGGTAGAAGTCGTCAAGTGCTTCCGCTGCTTCGACTACGGACATCGACAGGCTACTTGTCCCGGACCAGACACAAGGCCTTTGCATCAATTGCGGAGAAAAAGGCCACCAACGGAAGGATTGCAAGAACAAAGCAAAATGCTTCCTCTGCACGGGAGACACCGCGACACGCAGCCATGTCCCTGGTTCCGGCGCATATCCCTCCTTCAGAAAGGCATTAGATCAGGCAAAGAAGAGCCAATGACCAGAATCCTACAAGGCAACATTCACCGAAGCAGAACAGTAGACGATCTCCTCATCCAACTACAACTGGACACCGGAGTAGATCTGCTGCTTATCAGTGAACAATACCGGGATAAGGAATGCACCGGGTGGTACAGGGACACACTCGGCACTGCAGCTATAATGTGGATCCCGGGCACGAACAGCGTCATCGTCGACAACCACGGAGCACGAAATGGATACGTGTGGGTAAAGAGCGGCACCATCACCTACGTGAGCTGCTATCTCACACCCAACGAGCCGATAGCGGACTTTCAGGGCAAGCTCGACAACCTGGAAGACGACCTACGAGAAATGGCAGGGTCCATTATTCTAGGAGGAGACGTCAACGCCAAAGCCGTGGAATGGGGTATGGAATACACCGATTCACGAGGAGACGTATACTGGACATGGCGGCTAGACTCGGACTCAGCGTGGTAAATGTCGGAGACACTACCACGTTCAGACAACCAGGCTACGGAGAGACGATACCGGACATCACATTGGCCTCGGAGGACATTGTGCGGGACATCGTGGACTGGCATCATAGAGGACTACACCGGAAGTGACCACCAGTACATAAGCTACCACGTGACGAGGCGGCAGCCGATCAGGCGAAATTCTGCTCCGCCTGGCCCTCGATGGAACGTAGTGAAGCTGGGTGAAGACGCCCTGGCTCATGCAATCGCTCGGGGAAAGGATGCCGTAGTAGTATAGCAGTAAATTAAGTTCTTTGTATAACAGTCCGTAGGAAGTTATAAAAGAAGACACTCCAAATGTTACGATAAAAATAAATAATAAGTTAGTAGAAGTGCATAAAAATGGAGTGAAAAATACTTAGATTAAGATGTCTAGAATAATACATTATCCTAGTGTTAAGCAATCTATGATATCGTACCGAGGGGTTAGAGTTAAGTTGGAATAAACCATATTTAGGAATCATATTTATTTATTTAATTTATTTATGTATTTCAATAATTCATCCCGTAAACATTGCAGAATGTGTGAGATAAGTCAATATAAATATACCTACATATAATAAAAATACATCAATAAATTTGGCAAACATATAAAACTAACTACGTTTATTACACAAAGTAAAATAATCCTCCAGCGAGTGCAGAAGAAATGCTTTGATCGCGTGCTTAAAATGCTTTTCATCATTCTTTGATTTGATTTCTTGAGACAGAGCGTTGAAAACTTTTACACCTATGCCAACTACGCGGCGACCTTTCCACTAAATCAGAATTAAACTATGGGATATGAAAATGTGACCCTTTTCTAGTGTTGTAGGAGTAGACATCATTATTGCAGGAGAAGTCATTTCTGTTTCTGAATATTAAAATTAAAAGTTCATATATAAAAATTGATAACACTGTTACAATATTCCACCTTTTAAAATAAGTTTTGCATTGTTGTCTAGTATATATTGCTGCCATGCTTCTTATAACATGTTTCTACGCTTTAAAGACATGTTGACTGTACGACGATGCCCCCCAAAATATTACACTATATGATAACCTACTATGTATATTCGCATAATAAAATGATACCAAAGATTGAAAATCAATTATTTTTCTTAAATTACGTATCTGGTAACAGAGCGTATTGAGTTTTGCGCTTAAATTATTACAATGACTGTTCCATGAAAGCGTATCGTCAATAGTTACCCCTAAAAACATTAATTCATGAACACATTCCAATTCAACATTCTGTGAAAAGATGTGCCTATTAAAAACCGATTTATTCCGTGTGTTATGAAAAAATCATATATTTGGTTTTTTTCTGTATTTAAGAGCAAAGAATGTTCAGAAAACCAGGTGTGCATCTTTTGGAGAAGTAAATTGGCATTTTTTTCGGTTTTAGAGATGTCCGGATCAGACACAACAGAGATAGTATCATCAGCATACATTAGCAAATCAAAATCCTCGGGATACTGGGAAATATCATTAAGAAATACCAAAAACAGAACCACTACCTCGACGAACACCTTGATCAACCGGAATACTCGCTAATTTTATAAAATTAACTTTACCGTGTACTTTATGTTGAATATTAGTAAATTGAGACCTTCACCTTAAATAACTTTCGAACCACTTTGTTACAACACCACGTATACCATAACATTCCAATTTAGCTAACAAAATGTTATGATCCACACAATCAAACGCTTGGCTAAAATCACAAAAAATACCGATAGGAAATTCTTTCGAATTCAAACTACTAATGACAATTTCATAAAAAGCGTCGATTGCAGTCAACGTCGAATGATTAACACGATAACCATGTTGATTAGTAGATAAAATATTATTTTTGTCTAAATGACCAAGTAATCTGTGCAACATTGTATGCTCAAAAATCTTCGAAAAACTAGACGAAATCGTTAGTGGACGATAATTGTTTATATCAGCTGTAGAACCTTTCTTGTGTAAAGGTATAACAAAAGATTCCTTAACTTTATTTGGAAACGTCCCGGTTGTGAGAAATTGATTAATCAAATATGTTATCGGTGTAATTATACATTCTGATTTTTTTAATAAATCGGCTGATACACCGTCCGGACCTGCAGTAGATCTACTTTTTATATTGTTGAATAGTCCACATGTTTCATATTCATCATACGGCATTACATACATACTAGCGGAGGCAATTACGTTGTTGTTTGTTAATTGATTGCTTACAGTGATTTGAGATATAATGTTAGGTACAGATTAAACAAAGAAGTTATTAAACAATTCTGTAACTTCAGTAGGGTTATTTATTGTATGGTCATCCTCTTTTAGAATTACAATTTCACGTTTACGAACATTGTCTGAAAGTTCGTGTATAATATTCCAGGCAGTTTTAACAGAATTTTAAAATTCATTGATTCCGCGGGTAGAATAATTGCGCTTGGTATGCTTTAACAGTTTATTGTGTGTATGCTTCTCATGCAAAAACAATTCTTTAAAAGCAGGGTAACTCTTTTGGAGAATATACAAATCTCTAATATCAGAACAGGAACGCTCTACCTCTTTTAACCCATCCTGATTTGCGACTATTTTTATTAACTACTTTTTTAATTAGTGGAAAAGATTGATCAAAACATTCCATAAAAACATTGTAAAAGTAATTGAAAGCACAGTTTACATCGTCATACTAATAAATTCATACCCAATACACAGTACTAAGTTTATCCCTGCTGCGTCGTTCGTTTTGTCTACACAAATAAGATGCTCGGGTCTAAAACGACCAGTTACGTTAAAATGGCTGATTAATTATCACGTCTACTTTTTTTATATTCAAATAAACATATTTAGCATAAAAGCAAACATTTATTAAAAGAAAATTGAACATTACATTTCAAAATAATACAAAAACTAAGAATAAACTTTTACAGAATATAAACATTGCGGAATATAGAAATTAACAGTAGCAAAAGAAACGACACTAGAAAATTAACTTTATACACAAAGAAAAGTAAAAATAAGTTTATAAAAGACAAAAAAGATATTTTACCTATTTGTAACACTGTTTACATACTTGCTCTAAATGTTTCTTACAACAATACTTTCCACACTTACAGCACAAATTAGCACACTTATTGTCAGTTTTCTTACACATATAGCATCTGCCCCTCTTCTTTGATTGAGTCGATGTTGAAGCTTCTTCTTTTACAACCTTTGTAGCAGATTTTATATTTTCCACAATGTCCCTTGCGGCTTTTGTTCTAGGAAAACACCTTCGTCTTTCAATGTGCGGTTTTACTAATGCCATACCCAAATTTTCTAAGAAGTATCGTCGTTTACGAAAATCTTTTTAAACCCCAACTGTTAGTTACTTTTGAAAATAAAACGTAGGCATTGTAAGAACTAATGTCAATTATATTATAAAAGACGATAAGTGGTCAACGGTTTGTTTTCCTTTTTGTTGTATAACACATCACCGCTTTATCCATGGTATCGACTGCCCCTTTTGTTTTATTGTAATGTAGTATAATTTCAGGTTTTTTACTTCTTTGGTTTGATACTGTTTTTTTCTGAATGCAATGTACTTAGCAACACAACACATTTGTTTGATTTTTCTGGAAGGTATGACACCAAACAAGTATCGGAAGTAAATGCAAACTTCGAAGTCATTTTTGGTACATTTTTTGCTTGCAGTAGTTCTGGTGGAATACAAGCCTTGTTTCTTTTCATTGTACCAATCATTGTGATATTTCGTTTGAGAAGATGCTGTCCGAGGTCATACGAGGTAAAAAAATTATCGCACGTAATATTGTGACCTTTCAATCCGTAAGATAGGTCCAAAACAACCCGCATGGCCTGATTTTGTTCTCTGGCTCCCCCAAAAGGTTTCCCAAGGTAAGGTTGGATGTTCCATACGTACGCTGTGTTATTATCGCCCAATACCCAAAATTTTATTCCATATCGAGCAGGTTTACTGGGCATGTATTGCCTAAATGTGCATTTGCCTCTGAATCCAACCAGTTGTTCATCAACGGTTATATTTGAATCTGGATTGAACAATTTTGGTAAAATCTCTACCCATTTTTCCCAAAGCTCTCTAATGGCCGCAAATTTATCCCGAGCTCTTCTTTCAGTTCGTGTTTGTTTATCGTCAAATCTTATTACTCTAGAAATTCGTTTGAAATTCTCTAAAGACATTGTTGCACGAAATATACTCCTACCTTTTTCAGCATCCCATAAGCTTTCTGTCGATTCATTGCAAGATTTGAAAACACCAGCTAAAATTAATAAACCATAGGAAATAGGAATATAAATCATGCACATCCAAATCTTTCCAATTTTTATCGTATACTCGACGACCTTCTATGTTTGAATTTTCTAAAATTATTTTTTCAATTGATGGCAGAAAGAAAAGCACAAAAGCAGATAGCTCATCTCTTACTCTCGAAGTGGTGTACTTAGTAAGTCCAGGTGTCATTGTAAGAACGTTGTGTGCAGCAAATCTCCTTGCTGTGTAGGAGGTTCAGAAGACCATTCAATTTGCTTGTCTTTCGATAACATAGTTTCGAATGCCACATTTGAAATTTCTGGTTCTCCTCTTCCGACTCACCTTCCGAACAAACAGAAATATGATCTTCAATTTCAGACACTCCTCTTCGTCAGATGGAACCCAACCATCAGAGAAATCTTGTAAATCAAATGTATCATCGTCTGAATTATAAAGTGCTTCTTCTAGTTGCTTTTGTGTGAAGGGAGGCACAAGTTTTGATTGTTTGGAAGTCATAATAAAAAATAAGTAACTCCGCACAAGATGTACACAACACTAAGGTTCAACACTGACTAAACGATATACAAGCACTGTGAGATAAAATAGTCGAGAGATTTACATGCAGGTCGAAACCTGTCGGTATTATTCACACCGTATGGTGTATGGAATTATGCGAGTTTCAACTTGTTTCGGCTGCTGAAGAGGACAGACAAAAGTGACCCAAACAACCTATGTGTAAACTACTAAAAAACTAAAGCAAATATTTTTCGCTAATTAGAAAATTTTGAAGCTGTATTAATTACAAATAAAATCCTAAAAGCTCAAATATCTAAAACAATAAATAAAAGTTTGGGAGAGATGAATAAAGCAGCAACTGGGTTGAAAAGGGACCCGAACGACGCAGTAGGGTTATACATAAAATTTAAAATTTTAGCAGTCACTATAACTTCCTCAAAATATTCACAACTAGAATCGACACCTGCATCACACATTGGTAGCGAAAAAAAACATCAATTCGGTGATCAGATATTAATACTGTCCATGCAATGAACATTTTGCATATTCGTTAAGTTTGTGAAAACATTATTAATCCTAGTTGCAGCCGTGTCCTGTACTCGCGTTGGCACTCTAACATAATCAATTAAATTAAAAGTCGACATAACATTACGTATACACAGAGTCTGGTTTGAATTAATACCAAAATTTACATTCAAATCGCCAGTGAAAACAATAGGATATCTAACATCATAAACCGCGTGAAGTAATTGATCAAGTTTGTTCAGAAATACATCAAATCGCCCGAAGGAGATCTGTAACATTCAATAATACAACTTTGTTCAGCTCAGATCCATAGCCAGCCACATAGTTCAATATCTATCCACAGTAAGTCACGGATAGGTCAAATAAACAAACGGAGAGACATCCTTTGCCCAAATGGCCGCTTCACCGTCTTTGACATTTTTCTACTATAAAAGGCAGATAATACATAGCCATCAATACTGCAACAATTCACACTTTCGTTTTTCATAAATGTTTTCGCATAAACAAATAAAACTGAGATCACGCAATTCATGAATGATAGCATTAACATGAGTTATTTTATCGCGATTCAAACACTGTACATTAAAAGAACAAACAACAGGATTTAATGCAATAAGTTCGTCGTTGATGATATTAAATTTATGTTTTATTTTGCTTCTTTGCCTTAAGAGAAATTTAAAACATAAAAATTTAAATGTAATAATAATTAAATTTTTTCATTACGGAAAAGATGTGATGGAATTATACTTGCGAAATTATAAGTGCCATCTAATTACATTTATTGTAACATTGTAAAATTGATGATTTGTAATCTTCTGTAAAGATGAACCTGATCTATTTTATTGACGAAATGACGTCTTTGATATTATATTGTTCGTATGTGGGGAAAGACTCTGTTAATATTTTAAAAATATATTTTGAAAGATTATAGCTTGGTGAATTAATACAAGCAGCAATAGGCCTCTGTTTTGACCCTGTATACTATTTGCTCGGCAGTGTTCCATTTTCATCCGTTTTG